>CBVK0100804219.1:0-18384 GCA_900067695.1 Picea abies
TATGAAAGCGTTGTCCTCAACGCTTGATGTACAACCATATACCAGGGTCCCATGGATAAGTGTGGACCATAGTGTTGAAGTAGACTAGATAACTAGGGTCTCATTGATAAATGGTAGCCACCATGATGAAGTAATCTAACCTCCATTGTAAACCAGGGTCCCATATCTAATTGCTCATGTTAATCCCACATGGAAGATATCGGCACCCAATAACCAACTGAAAATGATGCTCCCAATACTGACATCTATCATGTGGATCCAAATAAGAATATCCATCCACATAGTGGAAGATGATCAAAGATGAATCTGGAAGGAACAATACCATTGTAGAATATGCAATATGGATGATGGTAACTAGCTCTTGATGTGAGACATTGATGTTCTCTACAGAAGGTGGAGTAGAGTCATCAAATAAAATCTGGAAGTGGTTGTCATCCCATAAACAACAACTATTCATATACCAATCATCACAATTGGCCCCCAAATCATACCAAACATATATTTATTGATTATATTCATCCCTTATGTCTTCCATAATAAATCTCTCTTGCATGTTATCCAATGAATCTTGAATACTACAAAAACTATCATTGAGGTAGTTTGTGAGGCCATCCAATTTGACATCCAATGTGTCATACAATTAAGATTTGAATGCTTCAGTAATTTGTAGAATTTATTTGAGGGTTTGAGAGGAAATAGACATCTGAGCACCCTATGAACTCTTCGGTCCCACAGTCATCCTGAAAGAACCCAAAAAATAGAACAATAAATTACTACCGAAAATCGCGGCGTTTTTCGGAAAAACCCTAAAAACTGTTGAATTTAAAATGCTCATAACTTCACTTTCCGGACTTAGTTTCGACTATTTTTTTTTTGAAATGGGGTGAAATTGTGAGAGAAACTCAGATATGTAATTTGTTTGGGCAAATTCGGCCTCCATATTCTACAGAAATAATAAAAAAAAAAATCACACCGCTGTCTACGGAAAAAACACTGAAAAATTACAGATTTTAAAATTTCAAAATCTTTACTTCTCGGACTCCGTTTTGGACTATTTTTTTTTTCAAATTGGGTGTTTTTCTAAGAGGAACTCATATATATAATATTTTTATGCAAATTTTTCACAGAAATATACCAAAAATTTCTGGAATTTCACAGCCATCTTTTTTCTTCTCTGAAAAAAAAATATGCAAAGACAAAAAATATTTGTCCATAATGTCTGCCAAAGAAAGTGACATGATACCATTTGTTAAGAACCAAATACTGAATACAAAATCACCACAACAGATATACAATAACAATATGCAAAATATCATTTATTACTATCAAACCCTTCAGGTAGGACAACACTATGCAATGGATCCTATTATGGAAGGGATCCTCTCATGTTCACTTGCCTCTTCGAGGGGGCATCCTCCTTACAGGCAGCTAACTACATATGGACTTGTTCCATCCCCCCCCCATCTCTTACAAGGGATGCTTCCATCTTCATTGCAATATCCAAAGCTTTGGGATGCGATGAAACTTTCTGTTGAATCAACGACCAACGAATGTGTGGTAGTAGTCATGTAATAAACCATTCTTGGTGTTCTTGATTAGGAATTTGAAATGTCAGTATACCTATAAAATATTTAAACCTTTGATCATAGTCCCAGGTGGATTAATTTTGCACTTGTTTGATTTCCTTCAACTCTGTAATGTAATGCAACTCAGATTTTGGCTTCTTGAACTCTTTCAACAATGCTTGTCTAAGTTATGCTAAAGTCCTCGCTTGACCTGTAGGCACAATACTCTACAGTTTCATATACCAGACTAATGTGTGACCTCTGAACATTGTTTCCAGATGTGCAATCTTTACAGCCTCATCCTAGACATTCTTCGAATCCCAAATTGTTTCACATACAAATATTGTTCTTATGGGTCCTCTGACCTAACTCCCTAGAACTCAGGAAGTCTCAATGTGTTTTCTAACCCTGCCATGTTGTTTTGTGCAGTACCTCCCCTTGGCATTGTTGGTTGACTCTACCTCGGTGCAATATTTCCACTGCTCCGACTACTGCTACTTTGACTTCCCTTGCTAACTATAAGTGCTTTTGAAAAATCCTCAAATGTTACTTTTGATTTAGGTGACACACACATGGTTGTGGAATCAACATAGGATCCATTCTGAGTAGGATTCAATAACTCCTCTATTATAGGACTGAAATGAGAATTATGTTTATGTCCTTCTAGGTGCGTTTTTTCTACAATCTAGACTATTGCGTAGGGTTCTCTCCTCTCAAACTCACTGCGTGACTCTCCCTTACTAGCCCCAGTCTTCAATCACTTGTATCTTCCTCCACTACGCAGTACTAAAAAATCGCATTCTTCTTCTAATACACCTTTGTTTCTCTGCATCATCAATCCCTCCCTTCCTTATTCATTCCTTTCTTCATTATTTCCTACCTTCAGAATATCCTCTGGCCTTCCCCAAATTCTTCTATGTGTGTGAATATCCTTAGCAACAAGACTCCACTGTCCTCACACACTTATCGCAGAACAACATTTTTATCTAGGTACCTAATGCTTTCATAAACCTTATGCATGGACCCTTGAAGAAATCCCTTTTTGCAAAATTGTACGATAGGGTACAATCTATTGCAAATTCTGTAATATAACCCCCCAATATGTTGTTCAACCAAAAATCAATAGCACGAGAAGTCTTATTACTTACATAATTCAATTGACTTACCAACTCAGGAGTCCAGTTCCTTGACATTGTAGTACAATATCTTCCAATATTCTCCACTAATCTTTCTAACCACTCAGTTAATATAATCGAAAATTCACCAAAGAATATCTCATGTAGCTTTGTGTACACATACATTTTCATCCATTGCTCGTCGCTCATATGAGGGTTTATATTCTCTTTCCTAGAAAATTATCATTCCTTCCTTTCTAGCCATTCAGTGATCTCTTTCTTAGTCAGCCTCCAAAACATTCCCTCAATCACAGATTTCGGGTCCCGACAACGGAACCATTTGTTGGCACACATTTGTAAGACCCTAGGTTCAAGTTATCTAACAAACAAAACCCTTTGTATATCGGCCCTTTCGACATCACTTGCATAAAAGTGAAGTCTCACCTGAGGTATCTACTGGGACTGCAGGAACCAAGTTTTTGTAGGGATGAGGGAATGTGAGGCCATTAGCATGTTCATTCCTTCTTATTTACCTTGTGTGCAATATTCTATGTCTCTTTTCCCTTGATTAATCAGTAAAGTTGATTTATGCAGCACCATTGTGACGCAGATTGCAACATAAACTATTCACTATAACATTCATCATTATTGTGCATCAATCATCTAATAAACATATCTAGATATAGTTATTCATAAATAGAAAATCCATGAACAATCACATAAAAAGACATTCAGACACATAATTTGACGTGGTTCACCTAATTCTTGGGCTACGTCCAGAATGAATGGCTTCTATATTATTCTTTTTTCAATCATCTCAGGCTTACACATTGTGCTTACAATAGATATATCATGATATATTTCCCCATCCTTCCTAGCCACTCTGCGGTGCAAGCCTCTCTCTAAAAAAACTCTCCCTAAACCTTCAGACATAAACTCTCTCTCATTCTCAGTATATTCTCTTAATAGCAACAACAACAACCTATTCTTCCTAATCCATTACATATTATACATAGAATTTAGGGCTCAAAACCCTACTCGCTTATTCCTAAACCCTATGACAACTCATGACAACTCATTGTTCAGGCATGCTTTTCGTACCTTTGTGCTTGCATGATGCTTTTACATTCTCGACTATTTTTCTTCCCTTTTTTTGTGTCTATCTACTTTTTCATGCCTAATTGTTGTCCTTCCCACTTTTGTGTGCTCCCTCATTCTTCATTCTTCGAACTGTTTGTCCAACACTATTACAACACTTAAGCACAACACATTGTGATAAAAAAAATCACAATGAATATTGGACATCTTGTACACAACAATGATATCGCCATAATGATAATGACCTATGGGGTCTAGTATTTATAACTTCAATATCTAACCAAATTCCTTGAAACTAGGAGGATCTTGTCCACATATAATCGTCGTTTGTTAGATTTGAATCCATCAAATCCACTTTGTCTAGCGATCTCGATAATGATGCTTGACCCGACCATCCATGTGTCCAACTTGTATTCAATTTATTGGATGGTCGATCCACTAACCAGTCATATTCGACTGTTTGTTGATGATTGCAACATCGTTTGACATTCTCTAGGATACGTTCTCCTTTATGACTAAGTTAAGTCAACCTGTGAGAGAGCCCAGTGTTAGGTCTGCCCATGTGATAGGGTGTATCCTTCTCCTTTAGACTGAGTTGAGTCATTCCCCAATGTTGGTTGTGCCCATGTGATGGGTGTATCGTTCTCCTCTATGTGAGAGTTGAGTCGATGTGGTCTCCTGCCTTTGTACTCCTCAGGACTCATTTGAGTTAGGCTTGAGATGGTACTCCAGATGATTCTCTTGTTGACTCAGTTGAGATAGAGATCTATTGAGTATGATGTCCCTGTGGCTGAGCACAGGTGGATGTGTCCGTAGTGGCTGAGCACTATTGGACATGTGGATCCCTTTCCATATTGTTTAAGTATAATATTTACTTATAACCCTAATTATATGTAAAGGGTACAAGTTGGCCCCACCATATGTGAAAGATAATTAAGGTTTATTGTAATAATTAATTATATTTTTGAGTTATTGAGGTTGGCCCTATTGTTCCAATAGACACACCTATTGTTGTTTCTGGTCTAGTATAAATAGAAGTGATATCCCCATTGAGGAAACACACACTCACACATGTAATTTCATAATTTCAACAAGTGCATTTAAGGTTGAAGTGAGCACCTCTCTTGGGCACTAGTTTCAAGGTTGTAGAGCACCCTCTTGTGTGCATTAGGGTTGTATGGTTGGGGGATATTCTCTTGAGAATATAGAAAAGGATTGTTGGGTTTTCTTCCCTTGAGTAGAAGGGTTTCTCGAGATAAATCTTGTGTATCTTGTGCATGGTAATTCTCCTTGTGATCTTGGTTATTGCAGCACTTGTGTATGATGTAGTTCCATTTGTTTATGGTTCAAGTACATGATAAATGAAATAAACCTCATGGTTGAGCCTATCATAGTGAAAATTCAACATGGTATCAGAGCATAGGTCTTGAAGAAGCCATTGCACAAGTCTTTAAGCAAGTCATCCTCTCTTCTACATAACCATATGATCCTCCTAGGGTTTCCAAAAAAAGGTATGACCCTCTCCTTTTTGGTTGTTTCAGCACCTTCCACTGAAACAATGGGGCTAAAAATTGCATAGGAGTGTACAGCCTCCTTCATCACACCTCCAACAACTCTCATATTGCAATTACAATAATTTTGGATTTTTGGCCCTAGGGTTTCTAGGGTTCCACAAATTTTCTGCAGAATTTCGGTTTTAGGGTGTCTGAAGCCCATTGAAGGAGTTTTCAATCATACCAGTGTTCTTCTGACCTTCAAGGCTTATTTTTTGTAGTCATAAGTCCAAATAAACCTAAGTTTTCTAGCCTATCCTAGTCATTAGGTTTCCTAGCCTAGTTGTTAAGGGTTTGTGGAAGAATCTACAAACCATGAGGAACAGAACCTTGGTGGAAGATAGGCTTGATGGATCAAGAAATTTTAGTTCCTGGAAGTCAAGACTACAGATCACCCTAGAAGAGGATGACCTATTGAGTGTGATACAAAAGGCTTTACCATAGACATCTATCAATGAAGAGAAATAAGAATGGAAGGAAGATGACGTCAAGGAAAGGAAGATAATCATCTACTCAGTGAGAGATCATATCCTACCTCATATTTCCAACTTGAACACAACTCATGATATGTATGAAGCATATAAGAATATGTTTGAGAGTAACAACACCCTCAGAGCTCTTACATTGAAGGGCCAGCTTCAAAATATCAAGATGACAAAATATGACACTGCGGTTACCTTCTTCATGAAGATTTCAGATATCAACTAGGTGCCATTGGAGAAATCATATCAGAGAGAGAACTTGTCTTGACCACTCTCAATGCTCTTCCAAGACATTGGGAACCATTTCTTCAAAGTATCAGTGGTAGAGAAAAACTACCTACTTTTGATTGTCTATGGATAGATTGTACCCAGGAAGAAATAAGACTTATAGCTAGAGGAGTGCAAGACTCCCCTCATGATGACAATCATGCTCTTGCCTTTCATACAAAGAAAGGAGGAAGAAATATAAGAAGCTTCAGTCAAGCATTCAAAGGCGAGAAGACTTCATCAGCTTCAGGGTGTGATCATAGAAAAGACAAATCAAAGATCCAGTGTTTCAGATGTGACAAGTATGGACACTTTGCGATAAATTGTCCTACCAGGAAGAGAGGATGGAAACATGCCTCCACTACTAACATTGATCCATACCCACCTGAGAAAGATGAAGACATGAAAGATGAGGCTTTCTTCTTATGAGTTTTCACAAGAGGACCAAAAGCAAGATTGAGCATGAATGTAGACTAAGGTAATTTTTGTACTACATTCCTTATTTGATTTCATTATTACCCTGTAGTTGATTGCATTTTGATAATGAAAGGTATTATCCCTGGTATGGGATCCCTCTTGACTTGGACCATTATCCCTGGTACGAGAGTCTGTTAGGGTCCTAACCCACACATAGGTAGAACAATATATTCAGATGTAATAAAGGTCAATATTAATAAGGCCTTGCAATAAAATAGAATAAGTCAAATGTAAGAAGACCTAATAGAAGCTTCCACTTCTAGAAGGATCTTCCTCTAGATGCTTCTTTTGATAGACATATTTAGTATAAATAGGAGTCAAGGGTATGAGAACCCTAGCTTGGATATTATTGTAATAGATCTCTACTCGACTGGAGGTTGACCCCTCGAAGAGGCTCATGAACATTGATCTCAGAATCGAAGTGTTATTTCTGTTGTTATTCTTATATCATTTCAGTGTTATTGTGGTGATTATTCTGGTTATATTGTTGTTATTATGCCATTTCTAGCATTTTATTTCTATTATGCATACTTTTTATATCTGGTATATTACAAGTGGTATCAGAGCACTTTCCTTGGCAGAAATTGTGGGTAAAAATTTTTCAGGGTAGAGACATATTCCGACGTCTTTAACCCATAGAGATCTGTCGTTACACGCATAAACCCGCGGTTGAGGGATTCACACACGCAGGAAATACAAGTGGCTCTTAAGAACACATATGTTGGCCACCCTTGTAACCCTTGTTGGTACCCCTTTGAGTGGTATCGCATCAGACAACACCTGTGTACGGATCGGCCTAGATTTATTGAAGCCCTATTTAGATAAACCAATCGGTTGCCTGACTGCTATAGTGCCACTGAGAACAACACTTGGGAAGATACTCTCTAGTACCTGGGTAGTCGAGTAGTACGGCTAAGGGTATGGTCTATCCTCCTTAGTTAGTGCCCTGAGATATTGGGTTGAGTACTATTGTTGGACCATGTACGTATATCAGAGAGTTATAGCACAGGGAAAACCCTTGTTTATAGAACCCTTGAATACCTAACCCTTGGGCACAGAAACATAAAAAAATTAAAACAGAGAAGATCTATTGCCATGCAACTGTGTTTGGTTTGCCAAGTAAATATACATTTATTTCTGGTTAAGCATTTGGGCATTTCCTCTCTGCAGTATTCTTCAGACCGGAGCATAACTCAGTAGGTTTATTTGAGACCTATTCCATTGGATTCATCTCTTCTCCCTTATCACATTCATCCATATCATTTTTCAGCAAAATTTTTAACCCCGCCCACCCCTTTTCATCTCCCCCATCCTCATGTCCCATACCCGTAGCCAAGACTTGGAAGCTCACTTCAACACCTTGCAATCTGGTCTCATCGAGACCCAACAAGAAGTGAAACAACTCAATGCCAATGTTTCCGCCATCAATACAACCATGCATTCATCAATGGAGGAAATCAAACAAGACCTCACCATCCAACTTGAATCTATCTTTTCGACACTCTGCACCAAACTGCATATCCCTACAGATAACCCTTCCTCTTCCTCACATCCACATACTGAATGTAGTGTCCCCAAGATCGAGCCCTTTGTAAGTATGATGTATGAAATGAATTGTAAATATGTGTTATAGGCTGGTGAGCCAAGTTTGTATAAGTCGATGGGATTATGTGATTGTTAGGCCAGAGATCCTAAGGGTTAGAGGCCAAGGGCCTGATTTTTGTACCTATATGTATGCAGCACATTAATAAAATATAAACACCACCACGTGCAGACCGACCACGATGAATGACTGATGGGGGACTAAGAATCCATAGAGAGGGCAAGGGATTAGGGGCTGGAAGGTGGGAAAAAGGGGATAAGTGTTAAGCCTAGGGGGATTAAGCCTTGGGAATAATAATTTAATATTATTCCAAACGACATGTGAATAATACGTCTTATCTTAAGTTTTTTTGGAAGGACAAGCAACTTCCAAAAGGAAGGAATGCATGCAATTGCATGGGTGACAAATGTCAACCCTGGCCCATGCAAATAAAGGGCTGAGATGAGCCGTGATGGGGGTTCCTCCTCCATTCTACCCGACCGTCTGAACATGAACCTGATCGGACCTCTGCATGAGACCTTGTGCAATTCTGAAACCAGGGGAAAAGTCTGTGTTGATTCAGGAGAGAGCCTGCGTTAATTTTTGGAAAGCCAAGACATCCTTTGTCTGGGCATCGAGCCTATGCGTGGAGTCTTGTCTGAAGCCATATCTGTGAGACCATCCGCCATTGTTGAGCCTGTTGGAAATCCCATGTCTGTTTTCCCTGTTGGTTGTTGTGTCCATGTAATGCTGGACTACATGGGGCTTGTTGTCCAGTTTTACAACACTCTCTCCAGGTGAGAGAGGTGATTGAGGTTGGAAGAACAGGTTGTTGTCCTGTGAGCGATTCTCTCCAGGTGAGAGAGTACGTAGAGGAAGGAGAGAACTCTTGGAAGGAATCTTGTAGCTGCCATAGAGCTCAAAGACTTCTGGTCCTATCTGTTGCTGTAACCCAAGGCAAGGGAGGTTAGCAGCTGAAGGACTATCTAGGTGATAGAGAAGGTGTATACTCCTAGGGTGGAACAGACATGTGGGGAAGGAGAGTCTATGGGCAGCGGTCATAAGCGGTTCCTGGGAGAGAATTATTTCCTTGTGTCTATATGTTTTCCCTGTAACCTCAGCCTAGCCTAGGATTCCTTGCCTTGGGGTGGAGCTTAGTCCCAGCTCGGGGGTGACCCACTATTGAGCTGATGAGCAATGTGGTATAAGGTTGGGAGGTTCGTGGAAGGCCTGCACCTGGTTGGTGGAACTACTATTGTTTCCAAGATAAGTACCAGATAATGTTTTAATTTATGTTTCTGCATGTTTGTGTACTTATAATTATCATGTATTCTGTTGTGCATATGAATTAATACTAATGCCATGTTGAAAATTATGATAGCAGTAATTCTTATGCTTACTCTGAGCTCTAAATGTGTTTCATTGCTTAAATGCATGTTGTTTTATAATATGAGAGTGAGTGTTATATTTCCACGAAGTATGGTAGCAGAATGGTTGCTACAATTTGGTATCAAAGCCAAGGTTTCGACGATGAGCCTAGATGGGCCAGTGGAGTGGTCTTTGGATCAAGGGGGTGAGGAGAATTGTGTCTGGAGGATCGATTTTGGACCCTAGAATGCTCCAGATGTGTCAAGGAGTTACTTGATGTTCTTACAAGCTCAAGAAGTATAGCGATGTGGTGAAACTGCAATCAGTGTGGTATATGGCCACAGGGAGAGAGGACTCCACACCAAAAGTGTTGGAGCCTTAGGATCTGTTCGGAGGGGAAGGAAAACTCTCGTGACCGTCAGATATGGAAAGTGTGTGTAGGGGTTAAAAACCCTTTTGAGTTGAACAAGAGCGTGGGAATCACGATATGTGAACTCCCGAAAACCCGAGAAGATCTACGTTGTAGATCTGGGAGGAAGGCTCGACCGTTAGATCTAGTGGAGTCGCGCTCGAGTTAGTCATGAAAACCTTTCGAATTTCACAAAGTCAGGAGATAGGAAGTGAGGGAGGTGAACACCTCCGAAACACGAAACCCAAAATCCCAAAACAATCCACACCGTAGATTATAGGAAGGGAGTTGATCGTTGGGTCAAGTTGACGAGTAAACCGTAATTTCAGGATTTCGACAAACGGAAGTTCAAGATGTGGGATACATGGACTCTCGATGCATGAAACGCCGAAAAGATCTGCGTCATAGATATAAGAGGGGACCTAACCATTGGATTTTGCTTAGAATGGACGTCGGTGCATGAATGTGTACCACGTGCCAGTGAATCGAGAAGACAGGCGAGAGTGGTGGGACCCGATGATGTCATCGAAGGTGACGTGGACCCTCCTGAACGTACCAAGCGCCATTGTGGTTAAGAGCGACAACTATGTTGTGGGCCCGGAGAATAAAGTAAATTGGAATTTCAGATTTCGGGGATTGTAGTGACAAGGAGTTGGAAGTCACTGCATAGTGAACTCTCGAGTAACGAAAACCCAAAGTCCCGAAACCTGAAGTCCCGAAGCCATTGAAGACTGAAGAACGGTAACATGTTTTAAGGGAAATAGCTGTGTTGTGGGCCCAGAGAGCAAGAAACCAAAATTTTTGATTTCGGGTATTGTAGCAACAAGAAGTTAGGAGTCACTGCATAGTGAACTCCCGGGTACCAGAAACCCGAAGTCCCGAAAATTGTAGAGCCGACAGAGCTCAGAAAACCTTGTGAAGTCAAAACGTCTATCTTGCTCACATTGGCTTATAAATGTTGTAACTTTTCTTGAAGGTTTAAGGGCCTGAAAAACTTTAGATTGATTGCACATTGTGTGTGCAGAGTTCAACGAGTGTCAGGTAGCCAAGAATAGACGCCGAGTAGGGAAATGGAAGAGGTGTGGAGTGCTCCATTTCAGAGGATGAAAGAGAAGGAAAGGATGTCAACTTGGGAGTCGAAGGAACAAACTCTAATGGGCACGGAAAAGAGATGGATAAAGAAGGACGTATGATGAAACTCATTGAAAAATTGTAGAAATATGTCCAGGATCGTCGAGCTGATAGTCGAAAGCTCATGAAAATCAAGGATCTGCAGGGTGAATTCAACTTAAAAATGTTGAAGAGCATGGAAAGAATAGAAAAGAAATTGGAAAAAGAGAGTGACACAATCAGATCAAGAAGTGTCAAAACCCCTGAGAGGAGAAGAAGATCGAGGAGTGGTAGCAGACATTACCGTCTCTCCCCAAAGCATTCTGGTAGGAAAACACACAGTAGTTCAAGCCCGTCCCCTACCAGAAAACACCGAAAATCTAGAAAGGATGAATTGAAAGGGGAGATGAACAAGATCAAGCCTCCAAGGTTTGACGGAGAACATAGGAAGGAGAAATATGTTGAGACATGGTTTCTTGGCATGAAGAAATATTTCCAACTGTAGAACTACTCTACTCATGCAGAAGGAAGAATTGTGATGTACCAGCTAAAAGGAAAAGCATCCATGTGGTGGGATCAGTTTGTGCAAGTGCATCACATCAGAGAGAAAGATATCACTTGGAAGGAGTTTAAGAGGCATTTTGAGAAGAAATACCTGACCAAAAGATATTATGACAGAAAGATGAAGGATTTCTTCAAACTCAAGCTAGGCAGCATAACCATTGATGAGTATGAACGAAGTTTCTTGGAACTACTGAAGTATGTTCCATTCATCAAAGATGAGACTGTCAAGATTCAGAGGTATCTGAGTGGACTGCCACCTTCCATCGGTGATAATGTTTAGTATGATTATCCTAAGACTATGGAAGAAACAATAAGAAGGGTGAAATGCTTGTATGAACAACAAAGAGAAAAGCTTACCTTTCAGAAGGCTTGGGATGACCAGAAGAGGTTTAAGAAGGAACAGAGGCAGAAGGGAAACAAGCCTCCCTTTTTTCAGAAACAGTCCTCAGGGGCAGTCATCTTTTAGAGAGCCCAGGAAAGCTGAAGTGAGTGAGAAAATGCCTAGACCGTCACCTATGGAGTGTTGGGGCTGTAAAGGGAACCATAGGTACAGAGATTGCCCCCACAGAAAATATAAAGCGAGAACCGTTCACAATGTTCAGCAAGCTGAGACAGTGGAGGATATGGGCAATAGAATGCAAGAATTTATGTAGCCTTGGAAAACAAGCAAGCAGAATTTCAATCGCACATGATTGAAGTGGAAGGTATGATTAACAACTGACCACTAATTATTTTAATTGATTCAGGGGCTAGCCATAGTTATGTAGATACTAGGGTGGTGGGAAGCTTGCGTTTATCAAGAAGCAATCATGAAAAGTCTTGGTTAGTGCAGTTGGCTACAGGAACCAAGAGGAAGGTCACTGGATTGGTTAAATCATGTTCGATAGACATGAATGGATTTAGCACGAAGGCTGAATTGAATGTTCTGCCTTTAACTCTTATGACTGCTTATTTGGGATGGTTTGGTTGGACCAGCACCATGCCTTCCTGGACTGTCACAACAAAAGGTTTACATGCCTGGACGAAGATTTAAATCAAAAAACAGTCCAAGGAATTCCCAGAGCGGTGGCTATCAGAGAAATCTCAACCATGCAGCTGAAGAAGTGCTACAGGAAGGGTTGTCAATTATTTGCAGCTCGTGTGGAAGAAGCATCCAGAGATGCAGTCTCAAATATTGGAGACCATGAGGTACTCACAGAGTTCAAAGACGTATTTTAGGAGGTATCTGAAATACCTCTGAAAAGGGACATTGATTTTTCTATAAATTTGATGCCTAGAGAAGCTCCAGTTTTGAAGGCTCCTTATAGAATGAGTACACCAGAGCTGAAAGAGTTGCAATTGTAGCTTGAAAATATTTTGAAGAAGGGGTACATTCACCCAAGTGTATCACCTTGGGGTGCCCCAGTCCTATTCGTGAAGAAGAAAGATGGGACTTTGAGGTTGTGCATTGATTTCTGGCAGTTGAATAAGGTAATTGTCAAGAACATGTATCCTCTGCCAAGGATTGATGATCTTTTTGATCAGTTGAAGGGTGCGAGGATATTTTCAAAGATAGATCTCAGATCAGGATATCACCAGGTAAGAATAAAGGACGAGGACATCAACAAGACCACCTTTAGAAATAGGTATGGTCATTATGAATTTACAATGGTGTTGTTTAGACTGAAAAACGCACCTGTTGTTTTCATGTGCTTAATGAATGGTGTATTCAGGGCCTATTTAGACAAGTTTGTCATAGTCTTCCTAGATGACATCTTAGTGTATTCCAAATCAGAGGAAAAGCATGAACAACACTTGAGAATGGTTCTGCAAGTGTTGAGAGAACACTAGTTGTATGCCAAGCTAAGCAAATGCTCATTTTATCAAAGGCAGATCCATTACTTGGGACATATTATTTCAGAAGAATGGATCGTTGTGGATCCTGAAAAGGTTGAGGTCGTCTGAGAATGGTCAGCGCCAAGGAATGTGGCAGAAGTTAGATCTTTTATGGGTCTGGTAGGCTATTACAAAAGGTTTATAGCAAGGTTCTCAAAGTTAGCTCACCCTATTACTTCCTTGCAAAGGAAGGAGAGGAAGTTTCAGTGTACTGAAGAGTGTGAGAGCAGTTTCCAGTGATTGAAGAAGTTGTTAACCAGTGCTCCAATCCTGAAGATTGTAGATCCAAATATGGATTTCATGGTGTGCACAAATGCATGTAAGGAGGGACTGGGAGGCGTTCTCAGCCAAGAGGGATTTGTAATCTGTTATGAATCCTGAAAGCTAAAAGAGCATGAAAGGAATTATGCCACTCACGATTTGGAGCTGGTAGCAATCGTCCACACTCTGAGGAAATGGAGACATTACCTCATGGGAAGGAGATTCGAATTGAGAATAGACCACAACAGTTTGAAGTATTTATTTGATCAGCTGACTTTAAATTCCACGCAAACCAGATGGTTGGAGTTTCTGTGTGGATATGACTTTGATATCAAGCATATCAAAGGGAAAGAAAATAAGGTGGTTGATGCACTCAACAGAAAAGTGCACGAATTACATGCTACAGCCATTAGCATGTATAGGATTGAGTTTAAGGACAGAATTTTGGAAGCTGCAAATGTTGATTTGCAGTACAGAGGTTTGGTAGCAAAGCTACAGCAACGTGAGAGACCACAGACCTAGGGAAGTTACACCTTGGGAACTGATGGATTGCTTTTGTATAAAAACAGAGTGTATGTACCCAATGTCCAAGAATTGAAGCTGGCAATTCTAAAAGAAATACATAACATGACTTATGATGGACATCCTAGATATCAGAAGACTATGGCAGCAGCCAAAAGCCATTACTTTTGGCCGAGTCTGAAGAAATAAATCATTGAATACATCGCCAGATGTATGAAGTGCCAGAAAGTTAAGGCAGAGCATAGGCACCCAGTAGGGTTGCTGCAGCCTTTACCCATTCTTGAGTGGAAATGGGAAGTGGTGACAATGGATTTTATCATAGGATTGCCCAGAACAAGCAAGCAACATGATTCAATCATGATGGTGGTGGACAAGCTTACAAAAGCTACCGATTTTATTCCACTGAAAACCACTCAGAAGGCAGCAGATGTTGTCAATATCTTCTTAAAAGAAGTGGCACTCTTGCATGGAATTCCTAAGACAATTGTGTCTGATAGGGACCCGAAATTCACCTCAAATTTCTGGAAAGGACTGCTCAAAGGATTCGGAATGAATATGAACTTTAGTACAGCGTATCATCCTGAGTCTAACAGATAGACAGAGAGGGTGAATAGAGTAATAGAAGACATGCTGAGAATGTATGTGATGGATAAACCATCAAGGTGGGAAGACTACCTGCATTTGGTAGAATTCGCCTACAATAATGGGTATCATACATCATTGAAGATGAGCCCATTCGAAGCACTTTATGGAAGAAAGTGAAACACTCCAGTGAGTTGGGATAATCCAGCTGACAGAGCAGTAGTTGGGCCTTAGCTGCTCAAAGAGATGGAAGACCAAATGATAAGAATTAAACAGAATCTAAAAGTTGCCTAGGACAGGCAGAAAAGTTACACTGATAGTAATAGAACCCACAGAGAATTCAACGTGGGTGACCATGTTTTCCTGAAAGTGAAAACTAACATGGGTTCCCTGAAGATGGGAAGTTGCACCAAGTTAGCAGCAAGATTTTGTGGGCCATTTGAAATCCTAGAAAGGATTGGGCCAGTTGCATACATGCTTACATTACCTGCATCTATTATTGTACATAAAGTGTTTCATGTTTCAATGCTTAAGAAATATATACCTGATGCTAATCATGGTATCGATTGGAATGTGATTCAGGTGGAACCAGAAGGTGTCATGCAAGTGCATCTTGTGCGCATATTGGACAGGAAAAGCAAACAACTTTGGAATCGAGCTATAGAGCTTGTAAAGGTCCATTGAACCTGGTATGGTCCTGAGGACGTGACATGGGAGCATGCATATTCTATGCGGGCAGAGTACCCTCATCTTTTTGAAAATTTTGAAAATCTTGCATAGACAGTGCAGGGTTGCACTGAGGACAATGCAGAAATAAGGGAGGGGGATTGTAGTGTCCCCAAGATCGAGCCCTTTGTAAGTCTGATGTATGAAATGAATTGTAAATATGTGTTATAAGCTGGTGAGCCAAGTTTGTATAAGTCAATGGGATTATGTGATTGTTAGGCCAGATAACCTAAGGGTTAGAGGCCAAGGGCCTGATTTTTGTACCTGTATGTATGCATAAACACCACCACGTGCAGACCGACCACGATGAATGAGTGATGGGGGACTAAGCATCCATAGAGAGGGCAAGGGATTAGGGGCTGGAAGGTGGGAAAAAGGGGCTAAGTGTTAAGCCTAGGAGGCTTAAGCCTTGGGAATAATAATTTAATATTATTCCAAACGACATGTGAATAATACGTCTTATCCTAAGTTCTTTTGGAAGGACAAGAAACTTCCAAATGGAAGGAACGCATGCAGTTGCATGGGTGAAAAATGTCAACCCTGGCCCATGCAAATAAAGGGTTGAGATGAGCTGTGAAGGGAGTTCCTCCTCCATTCTACCCGATTGTCTGAGCGTGAACCGATCGGACCTCTGCATGAGACCTCGTGCAATTCTAAAACCAGGGGAAAAGTCTGTCTTGATTTGGGAGAGAGCTTGCGTTAATTTCTGGAAAGTCAAGACATCCTCTATCTGAGCATCGAGCCTACACGTGGAGTCTTGTCTGAAGCCATATCTGTGAGACCATTCGCCATTGTTGAACCTATTGGAAAGCCCTTGTTTGTTTTCCCCGTTGGTTGTTGTGGCCACTCAATGCTGGACTGTGTGGGGCTTGTTGGCTAGTTGTACAATACTCTCTCTAGGTGAGAGAGGTGATTGAGGTTGGAAGAACAGGTTGTTGGCCTATGAGCGATTCTTTCTAGGTGAGAGAGTGCGTAGAGGAAGGAGAGAACTTCTGGAAGGAGTCCTGTAGCTGCCATAGAGCTCGGAGACTTCCGGTCTGGTCTATTGTTGTAACCCAAGGCAAGGGAGGTTAGCAGCCAAAGGACTGTCTAGGTGATAGAGAAGTTGTATACTCCTGGGCTGGAACAGACATGTGGGGAAGGAGAGTCTGTGGGTAGTGGGCATAAGCAGTACCTGGGAGAGAATTCCTTCCCTGTGTCTGTATGTTTTCCCTATAACCTCAGCCTAGACTAGGATTCCTTGCCTTGGGGTGGAGCTTAGTCACAACTCGGGGGTGGCCCACTATTGAGCTAATGAGCAGTGTGGTCTAAGGCTGGGAGGTTCATGGAAGGCCTGCACCTGGTTGGTGGGGACTACTATTGTTTCCAAGATAAGTACCAGACGATGTTTTAATTTATGTTTCTGCATGTTTGTGTACTTATAATTATCATGTATTATGTTGTGCATATGAATTATACTAATGCCATGTTTAAAATTATGATAGCAGTAATTCTTATGCTTACTCTGAGCTCTAAATGTGTTTCATTGCTTAAATGCATGTTGTTTTATAATCTGAGAGTGAGTGTTATATTTCCATGAAGTATGGTATCAGAATGGTTGCTACACTGAAGGTGACCATTCCTCTCATTCCTGTAACTTTTAGAACCATCACTTTTAATGTGACCTACGCCTTCCGTGGGTGGATGTGACCAAATTTTATGGCTCGGACCCCACTGGTTGGGTAACCCAAATGGAACATTATTTCTCTTTGGCTCGGACCCCACTGGTTGGGTAACCCAAATGGAACATTATTTCTCTTCATATGGCATTACAGATGACTTGGCCAAACTCTGGTATGGTGTTCTCCATCTATATCAAGAACGTTGTCAATGGTGGCAATGGAGAAATGGCTCGGACCCCACTGGTTGGGTAACCCAAATGGAACATTATTTCTCTTCATATGGCATTACAGATGACTTGGCCAAACTCTGGTATGGTGTTCTCCATCTATATCAAGAACGTTGTCAATGGTGGCAATGGAGAAAAACTTCTCGTCAAGGGTATATTGCTTGGACACACTTTTTGGCAGAGATTTATGAACGCTTTGACACTGACACCAACCATTTGGGTCACTTCACAAAGTTTAAACAATCAGGAATAGTGGAAGACTTTATAGCTACCTTTGAGTGCCTAGATTTTCAGACAGAAGGCATGTCCGATGCCTTTTTCCGAGAATTTTTTATCAGTAGCCTCAAGGATGAGATTCAAGCCCATGTCCTCATGGATCTGCCTCAGAGTTGGGTGGAGGCTACTAAAAGATCTAAAAAATCACAACAGGTTGTATCTTATCAAAACTGGAAACCCTCCTTTATCCATTGCCCTAAACCAGTAAATCCCACTACTCCCTCCGCTCAACTAAAAATCCAAAAATTGACCAAAGTTGAAATGGTTGAACTCCAACTCAAAGGCCTTTTTTATAATTGTGATGACAAATATTTCCTAGGCCACAAGTGTAAGGAACAAAAGTTGTTTATGGCCATCTCTGAATATATCTCGAAAGAGGATATTGAAACTCCCCTTGTGTTTGAGTCACCTGAAACCCCCGACATAACCCCTCCCTCAAACCCTCCCGAAGTAGAACCGGTTGTATACCTCAATGCTCTCCCTAGATTAGTCGCTCGCAAAACCCTCAAGCTAATCGGTTACATCAAGCATCGAAAGGTCATCATTCTAATTGATAGTGGAAGCACCCATAATTTTATTCATCGCCACATTGCCCAATAAACTCATTGCTACATCCATGCCATCAATAATTTCCAAATCATGATTTCCAATGGTGGCTCCATGA
>CBVK0100804222.1:0-27039 GCA_900067695.1 Picea abies
GCATCCATGATGTCATAAACATAAACTAATTAAAGCTATATGAGCCATCACATTTGGAAGAGAGGTTCATATTATTCATCTAAAGCAACCATTCTAGAGTTTGAAACTCCTTTTTTAAAGCATACATTACTTGATTTTAAAACCAAAACCTCCAAACAAAAATAAACAACCACTTGCTTGGTGGGGTAGAAAGGAAAACTAACCACCTAATATATGTTATTGTCATTGTCATATTTTCAACATCATTCCTCACTTAAAATAGAAATTGAATATGATTTCCACCCAATAGAGAGGAACTAATGAGACTTATGTGCATTAATGAAGGAAGTTTCATTGCTTGCATTTGAAAACTATATCTTCTCACCCAATAATTCACAAATAATACACATTAACATATAAAGTGTTAGATTTCTCAATCTTCATTTTCAACTCAATGCATGGTTTTTAACTCATAATTTAGGTAGTGGATGGTTTTTAACTCATAATTTGGGTGTAACCACAATTTGTAGAAGAAGTTCTATGTAACCCAAGCCTATTTAGCAATAAGAAATGTTGTTTGTAGAGCTTTGAATACTTATTATATGGTTATAATTTATTGAGTATATATGACTTTGCTTCATTATATACACCCATATGCACGACACATTACATATAAATGATTTCTACTAGAGAGGAAGAATAATTAGTAGTTTCCCTTGAAGGTGCAAAAACTACATTGTTATAATATGAATAGGTTGAATATGTTTATTTTTTAAATGTCTTGTGATCTAGAACAATGTGAAAACACTTGTTTTTTGAATAGGATATGTGAAATCAAGACTTTCTAGGTGGAATAAGTTGGCGTGGAGTGTTTTTTCTAGAAACACAAGCACATGCTCAATAACTTCATTAGGGAAGGAGGTTTGAATGGATTTTGTGTTACTCTGAGATGAAAACTTGTAGATTGAGTTCATATCAAGGCTCATACATGGAACTAGTGCAAAACATGCCCCAAAACAAAACTAATGTATAATGGACAAGGGACTTATGGAGTCTCATTCCTTAAGCAATATTTTTGAGAAAATAACAATCCCTATCATTAACAAATCCAATAGTCATAATTTTCTATTAACCAAGCTACGTTAATCTACACTCACGAACAAACCATAAAACATCAAATCATAATTAGCTTCTACAAATTAACACAATCAAAATATATGTCACAAAAACTTACCAAAATTATGCAATATTGTAACTTTTGGGAAGCAACAAAATGAAGAAAATCAATATCCAGATTGTTAGTTCTTTAGCAGAGATTCGGCGAGGGAAACATCAATATAATGGACCTCTATTCTAATCTGCAATAACTCTAGTTCATTTTACTTGATTCATTCATCTTTGGGACAAAAAGATAGGAAACATGCATGAGTGGCTAATCAAAGCCATGATACCAAAACCATATTCCATTTCTCAATGTTTAGCCAACATCCAAGATAGAGCATCAGAGCGGGACAAATGAAAAACAAACTTAGAAATTTCCTTCTATCAAGTTCTCACATGGTGAGGACTAGGATGTTCTACTACAATATTTTCTTCCCCACTTCAATGTAGAGGCTTCTACAGTCTCATATGAAAACATTTTTCCACCATTGTGATGAGTTTGATCTGTGGAGATTGTTACAAGTAATTATTGCCTTAATTGAAATGGAGGATAAATTTTCAAAAAAACTTATTATGCCAAGAGGTGCCTTATATATCCTAGTATGAGAGAGATGCATAATTCCTTATATGCTCAACATGGAGTTGACACGTGTAATTAAAAATAAATATATTAATAAAAAAATCGATGTCGAGGTGAATACAAGCTGTGAGATGTGTGGGAGTAGATCTCAAAATGGTGGTATTCCAGTGCAAGGGGCTTCTACTCTAGTGTTTTAGAAAGTGTCATTTTGTCGGAAGGATGATCCGTTGGATTTCGGGGATAGCTCGAATCAGAATCAAGCCTTTAAACCATAGGTAGAATTTTATTGCAATATGTTCCAATATGTTTCAAAGGAAGGGTGAGATCATTTTTTTCATACACATGACCTCGAGCAGGTGAAGATTAATGAACCAATAAATTTGGGCTCTAGAGTGGTGGTAGAAAAATAGGAGGGAGATGAATAACACATGGTGCAACCCACTCTTCACATTTATAGAATTAATCATGTATAGTGTATCAAACCTTTCCTTTGTGAAACTTCTCTGAGTGACTCTTTTCGGGAAAAAGGGATCGAGGATTTCATGGGAAAGAAAAAAATTATGAGACATGAATCAAAGGTGGGGGGGGAAGGGGGGGGGGGGGGGAGTGCATTAAGTTCAAGGTGACGAGAGTTTATATGGTTGTAGGAAAAGACACCAGGATCGAAGCCATCCCGAGTCTAGTGGGGGGAAACCTGGTAGGTCATTTTTTAGGGAAGACAGTATGGGAAGAATCATGAAAATAGTGGTTGGATCTCTCTTGGACATCGGTTATATGTTATGCACCGATATTTCATATTTTTGTTTTTGCATGGCTTTGTTTCAAGTTCAATTCTAAAGATGATGTAGATAAAATTCTAGGGTGCAAATGGAATTGGGGACCTTTGGGGCTAGTCTTCCAAATATGGGTTGTAATGGGTGTGGGATATCCTCCCTAGAATTCCACTGGTTTTTTGGTCTAATCTATCTCTCATAGAAATTGGGAATAATGTTGAGAATTTCAAGGGAATGGAACCTAGTTGGGAGACAAAGGTTGATCGTCGGTGGGCTTGGGTTCAAGTTTAAATTAATCTTAGGGATGGTCTAGTAGAGAATATCAAGTTGGTTTGTGGTGAATTTTCTTGGAGCCAAAAAGTTGATTATTGGAGACTTCCCTTTACATGCTTTGTTTGTCACAAAGTGGGTCATATATAGAGCTAATGTGGAAATATTTACCCAATGATAGGTTTCGACGCAGAAGGTTGAGGTTGGGGATATTTTGGAGGGACCAAGTAATGCGCCAACAACTCACTCCGAGGAAGTGTTTGGCTCTCCAGGACTGGACCCTAGTAATTCATTTCCTATGATCTATGTTTTTGAGTTCCATGTCTCATCTAAAGAGTAGAAGTATGGCGTTGACAGGGCTAAGGTACCCCCCCTCACCTAATTCCCCCCCTCTAGTTGGGTATCCCAGACTAAGCAGTCCCACTACATCTTCCTCCCGTCCTTGGTCCTCAAATCCTCCTTCCTTTCCAAAGGATTTGTATATAATTGAAGGAGAAGGAAAAGATGTGTATGATCTTAACCCTAAATATGTAGGATGGTGTCCCTCTCTAAAAAATGCTACGCCCTTAGGCCCCAGTGAAGCTTAAAGAAGACTCTTCATCGCAAGGGGGCATAACCTATTGGAATGTGTTAGTTTTGAAGGTAATAATGTCTAGTAAGTTATAAACTTATGTAAAAGAGAGTCATCCCACATTCATCATAGATTAAAACACTCTTGTTATCTTTCATTATAAAAAGAGGTGAAATTACATTTATCCCACATGTATTACTAGGATGTAATTCCTCCATATCTCTTTGTATATAATAGAGGTAAGATAGACACCGTGAAAAGTGTTATATTTGTAAAGGGTAAAGCAATTGTGGAGGTGCTCTCAAGTGTAGGATTGGATATTTCCGAATAATAAAGTAGACAATACCTTCCCCTAGATGTTTCTCCATTTTGGGTTTTTACCATTTATATCTGGTGTATTCTCTCATTTTTCTCTTGTCTCTTTCTTATTATGATTATTTGTTGTTGTTATATGGATAGGAGGCTAGATTAGTAAATTTATTTTGTTTAATATAGTTTCATGTTTATTCATATGTTTCGATATTTCAACATAGCCCTCTATCCTCTCCAATCCAATCCAGATGGAAGGAAATCCTACCTGCTAAAGGCCCAACAAAAGGTAGTTCAATACATTAAAAAAGGGAAACAATCCACCATTGTGAGAGCCCTTGGAGTAGGGAAAGCCCTTAAAAAGGTTCCCCTGTGATTTTTCTTTCCTTCAATGTCAGAGGGTTTGGGGGTGCCCGCAAGTTGTCCCTTAAATGGCTCATTATGAGCCATAAGTTGGACATTATTTTACTTCATGAAACTATGGTGGATGGGCTAAGAGCTAGAGAAGTCTTGAACCATGGCTAAAAAATATTTAGTTTTGTACATTGGATGAAGATGGCCAATCAGGAGGTTTGTTTATAGGTTGGAGTCCTAATATCAAAGCTATCTCCACATCCCAATTCCACTCAGTTATCTTGATTCAGTTGGAAGTCAAAGAATTGGAGCTCAGGATTTCTGTGCTGAACATATATGGGCCTTATGTTGACCAGGTCACTTTTTGGGAAAATTTATCAGCATCCAAAGCTTTGGAAGACCCATTCACTTTCATCAGTGAAGAATTGAATCTAACTTTGTCAGTGAGATAATTTTGTGAATCCAACCCTAGGTCGAACCCTCAAAGCGGTTTTTTTCAACGTTCTTTGAAAAGCATAGATTGGTTAATGTCAAGCCCGTGAAATTGGTGCCAACGTGGAAAATTTTCCGTGTTAATGATGCCGCGATTTCTAAAAGGCTATATTGATTCTTGGTGTTGGAAGCTTTGATATAATGATTGTTTAATACGAATTCCTTGATATATACAAGTGGTCAGTATGATCATTTACCGATTATGTTCCAAATGGTTGATGGAGAAGGAAATCCACCCTCTTTGTTTAAGTTCAATCATACTTGGCTCTTGGAAGAATATTTAAGAAAATTGGTTGAGGATACTTGGGTCCATTTGTCACCCTCCTCTTCCTCCTTATTCATGTGCTAGTTTGTGGAAATTTTAGCGAGAATCAAATCGATCATGAAGAAGTGGAGTAAATATTTATGAGAAACGTCCCAAGTAATGTTGAAGGAGGCATAGTTAAAGATTGATAAGTTATATGCAGATAATGCTTCAATCATTCTTCCAAACGATGAATTAACTCAACTTCGTGCTCTGGAATCCTCTCGACATTCAATTTTTGAGAAGGAGGAAGTTGCTTGGTAGATAAAGAGTCGAGTTATCTAGATTGTGAGATTTGGCCAAAGGTCCACCCAAGGAAGCAAATGAATGAAGGAAAGCAAATCTAGAAATTAGAAATGAGAAAGAATAAACTTTATTCTACTCAAAAGAATGCAAAGCATATAAATAAGATGATATATTATATATGATATCTATGGGTGAGTATATATAGGATTTACCACCCAAGAGACTACAAACGCAACCAATGTGGGATAAACTAAAAAATTCCCTAAGTAAACTTAACCTAGTGTGAAGAGAGCTAAAACAAGAACTAGCTAAGAAAGAACTAGATAGTAAAGAACCTAATTCACACTAACACCCCCCATAAGTGAAACTTAGGGGAAAATGGAAACAAAGATGCAAATATGGGCCCCGGATACAAGGCCTGATAAGGTACCCATGTATAAAGAATCCCCTCAAATATAAAAGGAAAGAGAAACCTGAGTGGGAAAAAACTCCCCCCATGAGAGGATGAAGCAAGAAAGGCTAAGTGACCCCCTCAAAAAAATGTCTCACACCCCCATGAGAGACCAAATATGGGAATGATTTCTCTCAATGAAGGGTTTGGTGAATATTTCTACAACTCGCTCTGTTGTAGGACAATGGTGCAAATCGATGACCTTCTCCTGAATCATCTCCTGGATAAAATGCATGTGGATCTCGATGTGTTTGGTCCGTTGATGATGAACCGAGTTCTTCGATATTTGGAAGGCACTCTAGTTGTCATAGTCGATGATTGATGGTTTCTCAAAAGTGATGCCAAGTTCAGTGAGGATATTCTGAAATCAAAGAGCCTTAGTGGTGGCATTAACAGTGCCTCGATACTCAGCTTTAGTCGAAGAAACAACAATGGCATGTTGCTTATTACTCTACCAACAAATGGGACAGGAACCAAGGTGAAAATTGTAGCCAGATGTAGACTTTTTATCATCAAGATCACCAACCCAATTAGAATCTCTATAACCAATCAAATCTGAAATTTTACACGCTGCATAGTGAATCTCATACCTGTCAGTTCCCTGTATGTAGTGAAAAATGTGTTTGGAAGCCTTCCAGTGAATCTCATGTGGCTCCATAATGAAGCGTGAAACAATTCCAACTGCAAACGAAATGTCAGAGCGAGTATGATTCAAGTAGATGAGGATTCCAACAAGCTGACAATAAAAATTGGCATCATCTAGTGGTGTGGAACACTTCGCCTCAAGCTTGACTCTAGACAAAAAGGGAGTGTGTGCAGGCTTACAATCAGCCATGTGAAAATGAGTCAAAGATCAAGAGCATACTTGGGATGCACAAGAGAGATCCCAGAATAGGACTGAGTGATCTCAATCCTGAGAAAACAGTGCAAGAGACCCAAGTTAGTCATGGAGAACGTGTCATGTAAAGCAAGTTTTGATGTTTGCAATGATGGATGAGGTGCTCCTAGTTACAATCAAGTCATCAACATATAGGGCCAAGAATATAAGAGCATCCTTACGTCTCAATATGTAGACATTCATATCTAAGTGACATCTAGAGAACCCAACTGAGAGAAGGAAGGAGTCCATCTTGGCATATCAAGCCCGTGGGGCTTGTTTGAGACCATAGAGAAACTTCCACGGTATGAAAACCAGTGAAGAACCCTGAACAAATCCCTATGGTTTCTTCATTTAAATCTTTTCATGTAGATCCCCATGAATAAATGCACTCTTCACATCCATCTAATGTACATCCCAACCTTAAGTTGTGACAATAGCAAGTATCAGTAAAATGGAGTTCATTTTGGCAACGGGGGCAAAGGTCTCAATGTAGTCAACTCCAAGAACCTAAGAAAAACATTTATCCAAAATTCATGCTTTGAACTTGTCAAGTGATCCATCCGCTACAAATTTGGTTCGATATATCCACTTACACTGAACCAATTTTTTTCCCTTAGGAAGTGGAACAAGATCCCAAGTTTTGTTCTGAATCAACAATTTGTACTCTTCCTCCATTGTTGAATTCCACTGAACAATACATGATGCTTCATGAAAGGACTGTGGATCTGAATCTATGGCAATGTAGGAATGTGGAATATGTTGATGTTGTGACCGATTCCATCAAGTATTGGAAGGATCCCCAAGAAGAGTGTCTGCAGACTCAAGTTTCTGGCGATCCCATCGAGGCATGGCAGGGAATGGAGGAGGAGAATTCTCATCCTCAAAATGTGGGGCACTGAACAAGGTTCCAACGAGGAAAATTGTTCTCTGACAAAACCCATGTGATGTGATGCACCCGAGGAAAGAATCCATTATTGAGAAGAATTTGCAGTAGCAACAAGTGTGGTTTCTTTTGATTTAAAAAAAGGAGTAGAGGATTGTTGAGTAAAAAGGAAAATTAATGTTGTTCTTTTTTAAAATATGCTTCAACGCATCGATATGCTTCTTATGACAAAAATGGTCCTCGTGACCAACCTTCTTGCAGTAACTACATGTTGGCCTATCCTTATTCTGAGATTTCCCTTTCGAAGAAGAGGAATTGGAGTCTGCTTTTAGAGCAGATGATGATTGTGCCTGATCTTTCTATGAATTCTTCTTAAACTTCTTTTGTTTCTTGTCGGGTTTCCCTAACTATTTTTATCCCACCAGTTGACTAGCTAACAAAGCTTGAGACTGAGATGGCTTAAGGAGGCCCATGGAAAGAAGCTTCCCCTACTCATGTATTAACATTTCTAAAAAAGAAGTAAAGGAAGGCATTGTATATGTAGATCCTATAATCAACCTATGAGTTTGAAAGCTCAAAACAAATGCAACATATTCAAGTTCAAGTTTAGAGAGAGTATTTAAGACAAGTTGTATGTCCTTTTTCTCTACCCACATGATTTACATTGGGATTTTAGGTCATTAACCTTTGTTACATAATCCTAGATGTTTTCAAAAGACTTAGGATCAAGACTCATTAGTTCATTGTCGAGTTGATATCCCCTAACTTCATCAGTTCTCCCATAGAGAGTTTTTATTTTTTCCCATGCATCATGAGAATTTGTACATCCATCAAGTTGAAAAATTATATCAAGGGAAACTAGACTCCTAAGACAACCAAGATTTTTTGTTTGTTATATCATCCAAAGTACCTTTTCCTTAACATCTATGGGTTCATCTATGGGTTCAATTACCTTTTGTTCAAAATAAGGTGTATATCCTTGTTGCATTAAGGAAATCCATGTATTTTGATTCCATGTGTTGTATTTGTATGGTGTTAGCAATGGAAATTTAAAGTTACCCATTTGTGAAGGAAAAGAAAGCATGAGTAGAAAGAGATGCTCAAGCACAATCACACCAAGAGACCCCCCCAAATCACTCAATCAAAGAACCCCCCCAAGAAAAATGGTTTGGAACTTTATATTTAGTGAGGTTACAATTTCCACTAGCAAGAGAATATTGAGTGGACTTGACTTCATGCCTTTACAAATCCTCAAAAAACGAGTATGTGCTAAAATTACAATTTTGGCATAATACCAAGAAACATAAACAAGACCATTGCGAAGTACACAAAAAATCATGCACTTTCAAAAAACACAACCACTATGCAGAAGAAATGAGCCTTTGAAGTTCTAAAAACGAGAACTGTGCAGTGTAACCGGTAAGAATTTGTGAATTCTGCAAAATTTGTGTAACAAAATCAGAAAATGTTTGCACCAGTGCAAAGAGCACAAAACATTATCCCAAAACAAAACAAAAAATTGCTTGAAAAACATAGGTCGAAAGCCCGAGGTATGGGCTTGCAAAGTTTTCCTTCAAAACCCAACTTGTCAATGGAGAGGGGTTAGAAAACTCAAATTTCACTTTCCACCAAATTTAGCAGACCTTCTGCCAACATAGAAAATTATCCAAATTTAGCAGAACTGTTAAAATTAGAAAAACCGCCAGTTTTAGAAAAATTGTTGCCAAATTTTAAAAACCTCCATATTTAAGGGAATTTTTTCCAAATTTAGAAAAACCTAAAAATTTAGCTTCTCGCCAAATTTAGCAGAACTACGCGCATGGGAGGCCGAGTGAAAAAATTTGTTTCTTTGCATAGTTTTTCCCAAATTCGACGAATGGATAGTCAATCTTGGGGTTTTCAGGCCTTTTGAGCGTGATGGCAAGGTCAGATTTGACTCAAAAGGCTTCAAAATGGTGGTTCCTTGATGGATTTGATGACAAAACTCTGACTTCAAACCCTCATAGATTTTTCTTCCAATGTTCAATTGAGATGAAACGAAAGGCAAATCTGGTTATCTTAGTTGCTCTGAATTCAATGGTAAGGTCAAAATGTCTTCAGGTGGCTCTGAAAAAACCTGCATCTAACAAGTAAAAAGATAAATTTCCCAAAAGGATTTGATATCATGTGAGATTTGGCCAAAGGGCCACCCAAGAGAGGATAAATGAAGAAAAGAAAACCTATAAATTAGAAATGAGCAAGAATAAATTGTATTCTACTCAAAAGAATACAAAGCATATAAATAAGATGATATATTATATATGAGATCTATGGTTGAGTATATATAGGTTTTTCCACCCAAGAGACTAAAAACACAACCAATGTGGGATAAATCGAAAAAGTCCCTAAATAAACTTAACGTAGTGTGAAGAGAGATAAAGCAAGAACTAGCTAAGAAATAACTAGATAGTAAAGAACCATATTCACACTAACATGGATCAAGGAAGGTGATAATAACTCTAAATTATTTCATTAGTACACTAACTATAGGAAAAACCTGAATACGATATGGGATATTAAATCAACGAACATATATGTGGTTCATTCATTTAAGGACATGGCATGGGAATGGGTTTGCCATTTCCAGTCACTCTTTAAAGAGAAGCAAGTTTTTTCAATTTAGGAAATATTGGAGGTCATATCCAAGTTCCCTCCAATATTTACAGATGAAATGAACCAATCGTTGCAAGAAGCAATCTTTGAATCAAAATTGTGTGTTTCCCTAGCCTCCATGCAAAGAGGTAAGAGCCCTGGACCAAACGATCTCTTGATAGAAATTTTTATAGGATTCTATGAGTTATTTAAGGACGACCTATTAAAGGTGGTGAGGGAATATCAGAGATTGAGGAAATTTCTAGGAAGTATGAATTCCAACTTTATCACCCGTATTCCTAAAAAAGCAGGATGGTACTTATTTTGATGATTTTTGGCCCATATCTTGTTGTAATGTGATTTAGAATATCTTGGCTAAGATCATTGCCATTATATTAAAACCTCTATTGAGAGAAGTCATTTCAGAAGAAAAAAATGGATTTATGCAGCGAAGGCAAATCCATGACATAGTGTCAATTTCCCAAGAAGCACTACACTTGATGAAGACGTCCAACCAGGCTATGGTAATTTTAAAGCTAGATTTTTCAAAATCCTGTGACAGAGTTAGTTGGACTTTCCTCTTGCTAGTTCTTTTGAAGATGGGTACGAACCTGTCCATTATCAATTGGATAATGGGATGTGTTGAGTCATCTTCCTTTATCATGTTTATTAATGGATCTCCCTCCATGTTTTTCTGAGCCTCGAGGGGGCTTTGACAAGGATGTAGGTGGATTCCATGAGAAAACTAATTCGAAATTCCAGTTAAAAAGGAGATATCATAGGAGTCAATGTTTCTAAATAAGAATCTATTGGACGTCTTCTCTTTGTGGATGGCATGCTTTTCTTCGCACAGGGGACCCATCAGGACCCCTTATCTTTAAAAGGATTCATGGACCTCTATTTCAAAGCCATGAGTATGGTAATTAACCTAGAGAAATATTTTCTTATTCCCTTTTGCTTGCTTGATTCTTCCCTTCGAAAAGTAATGGATATCCTCCCATACCCTCAAAAATAAATGGATGTAGGTTTCAAATACCCTGGCTTTCTTCTAAAATCGAACGGGTATGAGTTCGCATATTGGATGTGATTGTATAATAAAGTCAAGGCACATATTTCTCTATGGGTCAATAGGATCTTTTCAAGAGGTGGGCATTTAACATTACTCAAATATGTTCTAGAGAATATTCTAGTCTATTGGACATCAATAGTTGTAGTGCCTAAGGGTACCCTTACCAAAATTAAGAAGTTAAGCTTCCAATTATTATGGTCGATATCAAGGCTCTCGGGTGGTATTCGCCTTGTTAAATGGAGTTGTGTAGAATTCCCAAAGAAGCTCGGTGGTTGGGGGATCAAAAACGTCTTCTTATTTTCTCACTCTTTAGAATCTAAAAGACTTTGGAGGCTCACTAATAACTCCTCTTATGGGACATGGTTTTAAATTCCAAATATTTAAAGAACCATTCCATCGAAGAATGATATAGGAAACCAAGGAAGTAATCCAATGGATCGATTGTATAGAAGGAATTGGTGCTCACCTTCCCTCTCATCGGAAAGTGAACAGTATGGAGGATTGACAATGGCTAGAAAGTAAAAATTGGGGAGGACCCTTGGTTGGGTGTAGAAGAGAAATATCGCCTCTTCGAACCTCTCATTCAATTGCTCCACACAACCGAATTTTTTTCTCTAGGGGATGCCAAGGCTTAATCTCCAAAGTTCTTGGGGAAGATGGGTTGGAATTCATGAGAGATTATCATATTGGATGGCCCGAAAGCGGTGGAATGGGCTCATTATACAGGAAAAATAGTATCAAACATTATTAAGCTTAAGGAGGAGGAGGACTATGTGTTATGTTGGTCCAAAAATGAAACCTCGGGAGAATACAAAGTAAATTTGGGGTATACAACCATAATGGAATCTGTGTTCTCTAGTGACAAGAAATGGTGGTGGAGCTCCTTGTGGAAGTTACATGCACCCTTAAAAAGAAAAATCACTCTATGGATAGCCCTGACTAACAAATTATTAACGTGGGAAGTTGGTTTAAATAGGGGATGGATCGACCCCAATAGGTTTCCTTTGTGAAAAGTCAATGACGAAATAAGTTCTCACCTTTTTATTAACTGTGCATGCACTGTGCAGGTTCTAAGGATTGTGAAGTAAAAATTCAACCAAAATACATTGTGGATACATCAAGGGTTAGACAAATGCATGTAGGACTGGCTTGAGGACAAGTCATTCAAAAAGTGGAAGCATTTCCATGCAATTTAGTCTACGGTATTTGGTGGGAACACAACTCTAGCATTTTGAGAAGTGTGAATACTGCTCCAAAAGTTACAAGAAGCCATATTATCAACTTCACAGAAGGAATTTAAGGTTGATATAAAGGTTAAAAAACCTTTGAATCTAATTATGCCTGAATTGGATAAGGATATATCATGGGTTTTGTTTTACAGGGCCAACCAAGGTCACCCTCCATTCTATGGAGTAGGAGTTGTGTTTTTTCTAAACCAAATACATTGTATATTTATTAGGTATGCACCAGGAAGAGGCTCTAATGACATAGTATAATTCATCACATTAAGGACTCTGTTGGCAGTAGCATGGGAGAAAGGGGTAAGGAAACCGCATGAGATGGGATATTTGAAGTTAGTTATCGACTAGGCTACTAAGAAAGTAACATTGGTTAATGTTTGTTTGATCCCTCTACTTTAGGATCTACAGGACACTATACAATCTTATCAATGGATCTCTTTCAGCCCTGTGTATAAGGAACTAAACATGAAATCCGATGAGCTCTCAAAAAAATCCTTGTCCCTTCCAGTGGGGATTTTGGCATTTATGAACTCGTTAATGGTGTCGAGTCAAAATAAATGGAATTCCAATTCTAATTTTAATATAGGGAAGAGGATTGATGTATCGGGAGGTCTTTGTTTTGTGTTTATTATGTGATTATTTTGAAAATTTGAAAGGAAGTAAACTGACAAAAACAAATAAATAAAATAAATAAATTCCATCATTGAATAGTTGTGGAAGAGAAAGTTGAAAAAATTATATCTATAAGGGAAGAGATGGGGGTGTTAAACTCTAAACATTCCTCTTTTTGGGACCAAAATATGTATATTCATATCTCATGAATATAAGATTTTTTTCTTTGGAAAAAATAAATTCAATGTCAATTATAAATAAATAAATAAAATTAACAATAATTGGTGGATTTTATATAAATCAAAAAGGGGTGCAGCCAAAGCGCGTAGAATTTTACAAAGTGCTAAAAAATATACCCAATGGAGAGGCAAAAACATGCTTATCCAACAATGAACTAGTCCTATCTATCCTTAAATAAGTCTATTCTCCGATAAGAGAATTTACATTACAAAATTTCATTGTGTATATTCTAAAAAAAGATTCCAATGATGTAGACAGTTGTAAAAAACATCAAGTACCAAGCTTGGAGCGAGTAGGAGGTTCCATGTCTTCTTTTCCCATGTCATGAGCTGGAATATTCAGGTCTGGAAGTGGACTTTCTGTTGAGGGGGAAGAGCCATTAGTTTTCCAAATGGTCTACATGACCAGAGGTGTCGATGTAATTTGGGCCTGCAAGTCTTCCACTTGGGAATGGATTGCATCTACTTTGTCATGTTGTTGACGCATGGCAGTTCTGTGTTGAATGAGAATTTCCAGAATGAACGTTACCTGGGTAGAAAAACATTGAATTGTGATTTGGAGTTGTTTCAGGGAACTCCATAAGTGTTATGTATTATCTAATTGATCCTGAGAGCGCACTGGCAGAGCCCTATCCTTTTCATGAGACATTTGAGTGAAGGTGAACCCCTTCTAGTGGGGAAATCTATAGAGCGATTGGTAGAAACTCATTGAGCAACCAATACATGGGACCCTAACCTAAGGGTGAGACCTCTGATTGAATCTCCAGATCCACTAGTTGAGATATCATATGTGCTTTGTCAACGTGTCCTTTTGACTAGTGAGCCTCTGCCATGTGTCCATTACAGAATTGCATGAAGAGTCAACAAACAAAACACATCTAATGACCAAATTTCATGTTCAATGTAGGCACAAAAATCATATAGGAGCGTCACCATGCCGGAAGAATAAGGGAAGGCCCTCCATGTTGAACCCCCCAATGGGCGAACGCAATCCCCAAGGCCCAACAAGCGTCCCTAAATTTTGAGCAGAATTGAGCCAATCGAGTAGAAATATTGAACCCAAATTCTTCTCGAGAATATGAGAGATAAGGAACTAGGCATTCAAATTCACGAAGAATAACTACATAGGGGAAAAAATAGAAATCTCTCATTCCCAATCTACTAACCATTATCTTCCATAATGGCAATCAGGTGATGAATCGGGAAATACAATCCTACAGAGATTTCATCCATCTCAACCACGGCCTCTCGCATGAGCTTCTTAACCTTCATCCTAACTAATCTACTACACACCATATATATTATTCCAATAAGACCATAGAGATGGAATGTGTGAAAAACATAATTTTGATCTCTCCTTAATATATCATGTGTGAGAGAGCTATGAGCTGGGAGCCTGACATCTAACAACACACCCAGGTGTGCCACCCATTTGAATTGCATGACGACTAAAGTGGTTTGCATTGATTACATAATTATGAGTTGGGAGGATCTCTCATTGACACTAAGAGTCCCTTTTCCTGCCAATGTGGCTAAGTTGGCTTGGTTGTCATCCATACCATTATTCACCTGAAGAATATGTCAAAGAGTGACCTGGGGATGGCCATGAATACATGTATGATTTTTCTTACAATGTTATCCAATTGGGCATCCTTTGGCATGGATCCTTTTACTAGGAATCTAATTTTGTTCATTGAATCACCTAATATTATGAGTTTTTGAATCGACCTCTACTTAGCCATCAAGACTCCTTGGAGAAGGGTGTACTCTTCATCTTGGTTTTTGGTAGCTATGCCTAAGCTCCAAGCATAGTGAACCTCAATATTACCCCCGAGGTAAAAAATGACCCCTCCTGCACCTACCACCCTAAGGTTTCCTTTATATGATTTGTCAAAACAAAGGATATGAGAGTTATGGTTTGTTGGCCATGTCTGAAAATCAGAGGGTGGGATATGAAGCTAACAGTGTGATCGAGGCCTAGAAGGGGACTAAACCTTTATCTGTATACTGAAATTATCTAGCCACTCCATATCTTGTGAATATATGATTTGAGGGGAGGATATCTTAAGTCTATAAGAATTAAAATACTTCGTGACTTGGGCTTTGATTTGAATAACTTCCTTGTTATTTCTCATGCTTTCATCCTTGAAGACACTCTTACTTATTTCCAACTAGACTTGTCAGCAGACAAATTTTGGGAGATCCATCCAAAGATGCTTGAAAATAGGCTTATATAGAAAGGATCCCCAATAGAACCTGTGCCAATTACTCAGAAGGGACTTAACCAAGTCAAGCCACTGGACCCTATGGAAGGGTTCTTGAATAATTTCTTGCCAAACTTATTTGAAAAAACTATACTCCAAAAACATGTGTTGTATGGTTTTTTTATTCTCTTTGCATAATGCACATCTGGAGGGCCCATATATTCCCCTTTTGCTGATATTTTCATTGGTGAGTATTTTTCATGTGCCCAGGTCCACTTGAAAATATTGAATTTTAGAAGCCCGTCCTAATGCCAAATATTGGTCAAAAGGGGGGATTTTCACAGGAGAGTAGACTAGAGGAGGAAAGCTTCATAGCCTTTGTGTAAAAAGAACCTCTGATCTCCCCAACCTCTTTTTTCTTGATCCTCCATGTGCCCAAGAGCCAAGCCTTGCAAATAAGAAATCAGATTCCCAACCTAGTCCTTGAGGTTCTCTATAATCTCCCCAAGGTTCCATCCTAACCACATGTGAGAGGTGTTGCATCATGTATGGATGTTGAAAAGGGTGCATTTATGTCGAATTATTAGCCAATATTTGAGGGGAACCGGGTTCCAATCCTGATAGAGCAGGGGTCTTCTCATGATGTTGTTCTCCCATATGAGAATATGCTTGCCACTACAAGGTATCCATGTGAGATTGATTTGAATAAGAGAAGGAGAGGCCAAAATAAATTTCCAGATCGGTGAACCTCCATGAATAGGAGGGTTGAGTCCAGGCTTCTCAATCGATCCTTGGTGAAATATTTTAATATAAGATATTTTTTTCACAAGTCGAGCTTGCCTGAAATCATTCTCCAAAACAGTTTGGATCCCAGGGCCAAGTTTTTAAGAACTAAATATTTTATCCTGAGGCCTCCATGAGATTTGGGAGCCCTCATGTAACACCTTGTTTCCCCTAGTTTGTAAAAATAACTATACTGGCCAAGAACTGTGGAAAACCCAAAAATGTGAATGTGTGATGTGAATGGACCTTGTGAAAAAGGTTGATGAATGTGAATAATATTATGAATATATATTGCAGGACTGCTGAGAGGGGATATGTTGAAAAAGAGACCATGATGGCTGGAGAAAGGTGGTGGAAGGCACCTGGAATGGTGGCGTTAACTTCCACCGAAACCAATACTATATTTGGACTTCACTAGCCTGGAGAACCAAGAGCGGCTCGTTGGCCCCGAATTAAATGACTCGTCAGGATTGGTAGGTAAAGGGCTCCTCATGAGTAATGAGGGATGGGGGTCAACCACCCATCCGTAGAGTCCTCAGACCTGACCACTGCGAGGAAAATCATGCCACATGCAACCTCGTTGAACAGAGAAAAGGCAGGAACAGTGGGCGATCAAGGGGCAGACATGAGGGAAAGAGGAAGAGGAACTCTGGAAAAACACAGAGTGAGTGACAGCAAAGAAGGAGGAGAGTAACCTTCATTCTCGGTCACTGACAAATAGAGACGCAATCTCGCATCATCGTGGTCTAAGCTCAGGGGTGGCTAGTGGTAAATCCGTTGGGAGTCGTTGAGCCTACAGTTGGGTGGAAATGAGCACCCCTCTCAGCAGTTGCAATCACATCTGGTGTTATTTCTGATAAGTGTTTTACATTTTTCATCTTGAAATTTATATGTTGACATGTATGGTCACAGTCTGTGCAGTTTTATGATTGTTTTGAGTATAAGACTGCCTGTGTAGTGTTTTGATTTAGAAATGGTGGTTGCACGCTTATAATGGAAAGACTATGTATGGATTATGTTTTATAAATCATTATTTATACACATATTGAATTAATTCAGACTTCAAGTCTGTTCTCGAGAAATATATACCCTTATATGTATCAGGTAATACCCTGGATAGATCTCCCCATAGAGACACCCTTCTTAGAAAGCTCAAAAAGAACCTGGAAAAGGATTTGAAGGCACAAGTCTTAGTAACCCTGTACGAGGAAGAATGATCCTCTTGAAATCCCGAAATAGCAGTGAAGGAATACCGTGTTCGCTTCGCAAGAGTCATCAAGGAGGCATTGGACGGTCGAAATTCTCCGTGGAGAATTCACGAAGTCCGGAGAGCCGTCAGATATTGTAGAGGAGTAGGAGAGTTACGGTAAGCCTATTTTCAAGTTTTAAGTTCAGGAGAAATCGGACCGTAGGATCTAAGTCGACAAGGACCATTGGATCACTCATGTCATCTCATTTCATGGATTCATGAGTTGAAGGGTTAAAACCCTTGCCTCAAGATCCACGAGGTCGCGAAAGGCAAAGTCCTGAAGGAGCGAAAGGATTTGTGTGAGCCAGTTATTAGTGAAGTGCATCGAAACTCGGTATTTCGGAGTTTCGTGGGTTGAAAAAACGAAAGCTTACCATCAGGATTCGCGAAGTCGCGAAGTTCGAAACTCCAAAAAGGCGGGAAGTTTTGTTGTGGGACCCGCATTGACGACGTGTCAAAATTTTGGCATATTGACGGATAGGAGGTCGATACTTTTGTCTCGAAAGTCCCGAAGTCATGAGTTGCGATAAGGAGTAACAAAGAGTTCGGGATCTGGGCACTTTGGGTGTCGGGATACAAAGGAGGTAGCGCTCCAGGAAGTGAAGTCGTGAAGTGTCGAAGCTGGGGACAAGGGACATGTGGTAGAACCGCAAGGTGGGCCCATGCGATAGATAGGCAGACACGTGTCACCTAGTGAAAGGAGTCAATACCCGTTGACCTCTCGTGTCTCAGGGATTTGTGAGATAAGGGAACGAGAGTTCAACCCTTTGACTTGAAAAGTCGCGAGTAGCGAGAACAAGAGAGGAAAAGTTAAATCGCTTCTCAGGGTTTTGTGAAGGGAAGGTGCCAAGGTTGGATGCCACAACTTGCGAAGATGAAAAATAGCGAGGAGTGGAGACAGCCGTTGGATCCAGTTCATGGGAGGATCGTTGGATCAAGAACCCCATCGCATATCGCGCATTCGGGGGTTCGGAGGTTGAGAGGACCTCGTCTCGATTGTAGAAGTCGTGAAGTGTCGAGAGCCGAGGCACAAGAGAAGGGACACGTGGAAGGACCACAAGGTGGGGCCCACGTGGTTGACAAGCGGACATGCGTCGTCTGGGGAGAAGGAGTCAACACTCCGTTGACTTCTCACGTCTTGGGGATTCGCGGGATAAGAGCACGGAGGTTCAACCCTTTGACTTGCGAAGTCGTGAGTTGCGATAGGAGCTAGTGTTTAGCCTAGCTGATGGTCACGCATGGAGGGTGCTGACAGAAGGGAGCTATACCCATTTTGTGATCTCAGGTATCGCGAGATTGGAAAGGAGGAGTCGAGAGCTTCGAATCGTGAACTCGCGAGATGGCGAGTTGCGACAAGCGCCTTTGGGAATAGGACCTTGGTCATAGTGTTGTGGTCGCTTGGGAGTCGTGGAGCTCGCACCTAGTGTTGTTTGCACAGGGGAGATTTCGAAAGGACCTGTGGATCGATTGGAAGGAGATTCCAGCTGGGAATCAAAAGAAGCCATTTCGGCTCATAAAATAAATTGATCGATCCTTAATATCGGGAGGTTGCGCAAAGACTCTGTCGAGGCAAAGGTGGCATCTGTAGCCTCTGTTAAGTTCCCTAGGGTTTCGGGGATTCTGTCCCTTAAGAAAAGGAAAAACATCTACTACGCCACAGCGAGGTGTGTTACAAATTGGTATCAGAGCATGGTTACAACACTTGGCCTACTTGGGCTCATGAACGAGTTGCGCAGAAGCTCCGTTCGGAACACTCTTAAAAAGAGTAACCCCATGTCTTAACCTTCCTAATAAAAAAAGATGAAGTTAAGAATGAAAAAAAATCCCTATTATGTGTGTGTACATGTGAAAATATGAATTATGTACTGGTTATAAATAAATATAAATATTGACTAACAACCAGCGTTTTTCCTCTTGCACACAAGCGAAAGATCAACTGAGGGAAATTATCAATGCATAGTATGGTGAATCACCATGAAGTGGGAGAAGGATCCCACAATAGAGATGAAGAGTCTGACAAAAGGAGGGCAGCAGGGACCCCTCCAGGTCTAGCCGAGACTGTGAGGAGCCTCATGGTCGAATTACAAAGCTATAAGGTCGACAATGAAAGGATGATGAAAGAACAAGAAAAACAAACAGAAATTAACGTAATTTTACTGTAGAGTTTATCCGATCTACAAAGACAAATGCAGCATGAACCTGAAACTCAGAAACATGGGCATATCAATGGTCACACTAAGAGGAGAACCTCGAAAAAGGTCCGCCCCAAAGGTAAAGGACAAGCGTCGGATGATTCCTCTGAGAAGGAAGCTGGCGATTGAGAGGGATCTTCTAGCAGCAGAACCAGTTCCTATCCCCAAAGGAAACAAAAGAAGCAAAAGTCTTCCAAAGGTCGTAAATTCGAAGAATTCAGAAAAGCCAAACCACCCTCCTTCGACGGTGAAACAAAGAAGGGAGAGGAAGCAGAGGCCTGGCTACTTGGACTAAAGAAGTATTTCAGAGTCCATGACTTTTCAGAAAATATGAAGGCCCGAGTGGCCACCTTCAACTTGAATGGAAAGGCTTTCATTTGGTGGGAAGATGTTAAGAATGTGAAAGGGGTTCGCGAAGAGGACCTGTCTTGGGGACGTTTTGAGAAATACTTCTAAAAGAAGTATCTGTCAGAAAAATATTTTGACGAAAAGAATAAAGAGTTTTATGAACTCAAACTGGGACAACTCACTATAGAAGAAAATGTCAACAAATTCCTCGATTTGTTGAGGCATGTACCCTATATCAAGGCGGAAAAGGAAAAGGTGCAACGCTTCATCAGTGGACTACCTAAGGACTATCGGAATAGAATTGAATTTGATGAGCCAAAGACTCTAGAAGGCACTATTCAAAAGGAAACCTATTGTCATGAACAGTTTGGGCATCGAGCAGAACCTCGCGAAGGATGGAAATAGAAGACTAGTTCAAGATTTCAGAAAAGAGGAATTAAATCCCCAGGATTTAAGAACTATGAGAAGAACCCAAGGATGAGCCTCCCAGCCCGGAGTATGCACCAGTAGAATTTTCCCTCCTTGAGCGGAAATAAAACTTATGGACCCATATCAATGAAGACTGATAACCCAAAGAGAGAACCTTTGAAATGCTAGGGTTGCGGGGAAGAACATCTATTGAGAGACTGTCCACACCAACAACAGAATAGTTGGAGGATTTATAACATCCAAGAAGCTACTACCATCAATGATTTGGCCAGGAGTGAGCCACAAATTTATGCAGCCTTGGATAATAACCAAGCCGACCACCAAGCTTCAGTAGTGGAAATAGAAGGTATGATTTCCAACCATCTAGTGTTTGTTTTAATTGACCCTAGTTCAAATTTGAGTTATATAGCCCCTAAAGTTGTTGATAAGTGTAAACTATAGCCACAAAAACATACCAAGTCATGGTTGGTACAGTTAGCCACTGGCACCAAAAGAAGGGTAGCAGAGATTATACCAGTGTGCCAATTGATGTTGGGTAGATTCCCCACCCAAACAACCCTTAACTTATTACCCCTGGGATCGTATGATCTGTTGATTGGTATGGACTGGCTAGCCGCCCTAAAGCCAGATTGGATTGTTACCATAATACCTTAGAATGTGTAAGTAAGGAAGGGAAGAGGATAACCCTTCAAGGGATCTGAAAACCTGTCTCGGTGAGACAAATATCAGCTCTGCAAATGAGAAAGTATTGTCGAAAGGGATTTCCCCTATATGCAATACAGGTGTTGAAAACAATCAAAGGTGACAAACCAAGCTTGGACGATCACCATATCCTGAGAGAATACAGAGATGTGTTTTCAGAAGAGGTATTGGGTTTACCTCTGAGAAGGGACATAGACTTCTTGATAGAACTTGCACCAGGAGCGGTGTCGGTGTCTAGGACACCCTACCGAATGAGAACACTCGAGTTAGTTGAACTCAAGTTGCAATTAAAAGAAGTGATGGATAAGGGCTATATTCGGCCTAGCGTGTCTCCATGGGGAGCACCAGTCCTGTTCGTGAAAAAGAAGGACGGTACCCTTAGACTGTGTATAGATTATAGGCAACTCAATAAGGTAACTATAAAGAACAAGTACCCCTTGCCCAGGATTGTTGACATGTTCAATCAATTGGGTGGTGTGTCTATTTTCTCAAAGATTGATTTGAGGTTGGGATACCATCAAGTCCGAATCAAGGGTGAAGACATCCATAAAACTGTCTTCCGAACGAGGTATGGTCACTATGAGTTTGTGGTGGTGCCATTTGGGTTTACCAACGCCCCTGCCACTTTTATGTGCTTGATGAACAATGTACTCAACAAATTCCTAGACAAATTTGTGCTTGTTTCTATTGACGATGTATTAATTTACTCCAACAACATAAAAGAGCATGAAGAGCATCTTAGACTTGTGTTGCAAGTGCTAAGAGAACATCATCTCTATGCCAAATTCAGCAAATGTGAATTCTTCCAGAAGAAAATACATTACTTAGGCCATGTTCTCTCTGAAGAAGAAGTAGGGGTAGACCCTAACAAAATCAGGTGTATCATGGAATGGCCTACCCCAAAGGATGTTTCAGACATCAAATCCTTAATGGTATTAGCAGGATACTATAGGAGATTTATAAAAGGATTCTCCAAGATTGGTTGTCCAATCACTGCCCTCCAGAAGAAGGGGATGAAATTCTTGTGGACACAGAAATGTGAAGAAAGATTTCAAACCCTGAAACATCTACTGACCCATGCACCCGTGCTGAAAATCGTCGATCCAGAAGCTAACTTCCTAGTGTGCAGAGATGCCTGTAAGGAAGGGCTCGGAGGAGTCCTTATGCAGGGAGGAAGTGTGATCTGCTATGAATCCCGAAAATTGAATGAGCACGAAGTCAACTATGTGACCCATGATCTAGAGATGGCTGCCATAGTCCATGCCTTGAAAATGTGGAGGCATTACCTCCTGGGGAGAAAATTTGTACTTATGACAGATCATTATGGATTGTGATACCTGTTTGATCAACCAAATCTCAATGCTAGACAAGCTAGGTGAATGGCCCTCCTTAGCAAGTCTGACTTTGAGATCAAACACATTAAAGGAAAGGAAAATAGGGTGGTTGATGCCCTTAGCAGAAGTATGAAAAAAATTCACCTGGCAACGGTGAGCACCTGCGAGACAGATGTCAAGGAAAGAATCAGAAATGCACAAGAAACAGATCCCTTCGTCTAGACCGTGACCATGTACCTACAGCGAGAATCCACCAGGGTAAAATATGAAGGCTACCAGATGACCAAAGAAGGTCTTCTCACTTACAGAAATAGACTGTATATTCCAAATTGTGACGACTTGAAGAGGTTCATTATGGATGAACTACATAAAAGACCCTACTTTGGTCATCCAGGATACCAGAAGATGATCACGGCCACTAGGAGACAATTCTATTAGCCTGGAATGAAGAAATACATAGCCGAGTACTTAGCCAAATGCATAGAGTGCCAACAAGTTAAAGCAAAACATCGACACCCAGCAGGATTATTGCAACCTTTACCAATCCCAGAACGGAAATGGGAAACCATCTCCATGGATTTCATCACTGGATTACCAACCTCAAACAAACAGAATGACACCATTATTGTGGTGGTGGATAAATTGAGCAAGTATGCTCACTTCATCCCCGTCAGGTCGACTTGCAAGGCAATAGACATCGCCCGGGTATTCATGAAGGAGATATTCAGATTGCATGGTATGCCGAAAGAGATCGTGTCTGACAGAGACACAAAATTTACTTCTAACTTTTGGAAATCATTGATGGTTGACTTAGAGACCAAGTTGTTGTTTAGCACCGCCTATCACCCTCAAACCGATGGAAAAACAGAACGAGTGAACCAAATACTTGAATACATGCTAAGAATGCATATAATGCATCAACCCAAGAAGTGGGAAGACTACCTGCCATTGGTAGAATTCGACTACAACAACGGCTACCAAGCATCCTTAAAGATGAGTCCCTTCGAAGTCCTCTATGGTAGACCGTGTAACACTCTAGTCAGCTGGAGTAATCCCATAAACAAGATTTCTTTTGGACTCGACATGTTGAAAGAAATGGAACAGCAAGTGACTAAGATAAAACAAAACCTGAAGGTTACTCAGAACAGACAGAAAAGTTATGCCAACCAAAAGAGAACTCTAAGAGAGTTCAAAATGGGAGACCATGTATATCTCAGAGTTAGACCCCGAAAGAGTTCTCTGAAAATGGGAGCTTGTGCCAAGTTGGCACCTTGGTATTGTGGACCCTTTGAGGTTCTAGATAGAGTGGGACCTGTAGCCTATAGGCTAGCACTTCCTCCCATAGTCAAAGCACATAATGTTTTCCATGTCTCATTATTGAAGAAATATGTACATGATGCTAACCATATAATTGATGGGTCTATGATCCAGGTGGAACCGGAGGGAGAACTTCTACCAGAACCCCAATGCATACTGGGCAGAAAGGAAACCCCGTTCCGGAACCAAACCATTGCACAGGTCAAGGTGCAGTGGATACATTTGGCCCAGATGAGGCTACATGGGAAATGGAGGATGCCATGAGACGGGCATATACAATTTTGTTTACTTATGTACATGCATGTCATGTTGATAGATAATAACATTGAGGACGATGTTCCTTTAAGGGGGAAGGAATTGTAACACCCTATTTCCCCCAGTTTGTAAAAATAACTATACTGGCCAAGAACTGTGGAAAACCCAAAAATGTGAATGTGTGATGTGAATGGACCTTGTGAAAAAGGTCGATGAATGTGAATAATATTATGAATATATATTGCAGGACTGTTGAGAGGGGATATGTTGAAAAAGAGACCATGATGGCTGGAGAAAGGCGGTGGAAGGCACCTGGAATGGTGGCGTTAACTTCCACCGAAACCAATACCGTATTTGGACTTCACTAGCCCGGAGAACCAAGAGTGGCTCGCTAGCCCCGAATTAAATGACTCGTCAGGATTGGTAGGTAAAGGGCTCCTCATGAGTAATGAGGGATGGGGGTGAACCGCCCATCCGTAGAGTCCTCAGACCTGACCACTGCGAGGAAAATCGTGCCACACACAACCTCGCTGAACAGAGAAAAGGCAAGAAGAGTGGGTGATCAAGGGGCAGACGCGAGGGAAAGAGGAAGAGGAACTCTGGAAAAACACAAAGTGAGTGACAGCGGAGAAGAAGGAGAGTAACCTTCATTCTCGGTCACTGACAAACAGAGATGCAGTCTCGCAGCATCGTGGTCTCAACTCGGGGGTGGCTAGTGGTAAATCCATTGGGAGTCGCTGAGCCTACGGTTGGGTGGAAATGAGCACCCCTCTCAGCAGTTGCAATCACATCTGGTGTTATTTTTGATAAGTGTTTTACATTTTTCATCTTGAAATTTATATGCTGACATGTATGCTCACAGTCTGTGCAATTTTATGAATGGTTTGAGTATAAGACTTCCTATGTAGTGTTTTGATTTAGAAATGGTGGTTGAACGCTTATAATGGAAAGACTATGTATGGCTTATGTTTTATAAATCGCTATTTATACACATATTGAATTAATTCAGACTTCAAGTCTGTTCTCAAGAAATCTATACCCTTATCCGTCTCAGGTAATACCCTGGATAGATATCCCCATAGAGACACCCTTCTTAGAAAGCTCACCAAGAACCTGGAAAAGGATTTGAAGGCACAAGTCTTAGTAACCTTGTATGAGGAAGAATGATCCTCTTGAAATCTCGAAATAGCAGCGAAGGAATACCGTGTTCACTTCGCAAGAGTCGTCAAGGAGGCATTGGACGGTCAGAATTCTTCGTGGAGAATTCGCGAAGTCCCGAGAGCCATCAGATCTTACAGAGGAGCAGGGGAGTTACGGTAAGCCTATTTTCAAGTTTTAAGTTCGGGAGAAATCAGACCGTAGGATTTGAGTCGACAAGGACCGTTGGATCACTCACGTAATCTCATTTCGTGGATTCACGAGTTGAAGGGTTAAAACCCTTGCCTCAAGATCCACGAGGTCATGAAAGGCGAAGTCCCGAAGGGGAGAAGGATTTTTGTGAGCCAGTTATTGGTGAAGTGCAACGGAACTTGGTATTTCGGGGTTTTGTGGGTTGAAGAACCGAAAGCTTAGCATCAGGATTTGCGAAGTCGCGAAGTCCGAAACTCCAAAAAGGCAAGAAGGTCCGTTGTGGGACCCGCATTGACGACGTGTCGAAATTTTGTCATTTCGGCATATTGGCGGATAGGAGGTCGAGACTTTTTTCCCGAAAGTCCCAAAGTCGCGAGTTGCGATAAGGAGTAACGAAGAGTTCGGGATCTCGACACTTCAGGTGTCAAGATACAAAGGAGGTAGCGCTTCAGGAAGTGAAGTCGCGAACTGTCGAAGCTGGGGACAAGAAACATGTGGTAGAACCGCAAGGTGGGCCCGTGCGATAGATAGGTGGACACGTGTCACCTAGTGAAAGGAGTCAATACCCGTTGACCTCTCGCGTCTCGTGGATTCGTGAGATAAGGGAACGAGAGTTCAACCCTTCAACTTGTGAAGTCGCAAGTAGCGAGAATGCGAGAGGGAAAGTTAACATCGCTTCTCGAGGTTTCGTGAAGGGAATGTGCCAAGGTTGGACGCCATAACTTGTGAAGTTGCGAACTAGCGAGGAGCGGAGATAGTCGTTGGATCCAGGTCGCGAGAGGACCGTTGGATCAGGAACCCCATCGCATATCGCGCATTCGGGGGTTCGGAGGTTGAGATGACCTCGTCTCAACTGCAGAATTTGTGAAGTGTCGAGAGTTGAGGCACAAGAGAAGGGACGCGTGGTAGGACTGCAAGGTGGGGCCCGCGTGGTTGACAAGTGGACATGCGTTGTCTAGGGAGAAGGATTCAACACTCCATTGACTTCTCATGTCTCAGAGATTCACGGGATAAGAGAATGGAGGTTCAACCCTTCGACTTGCAAAGTCGTGAGTTGCGATGGGAGCTAGTGTTTAGCCTAGCCGGTGGTCATGCGCGAAGGGCGCTGACAGAAGGGAGCTATACCCATTTTGTGATCTTGGGTATCGCAAGATTGAAAAGGAGGAGTTGAGAGCTTCGACTCGCGAACTCGCGAGATAGCGAGTTGCGACAAGCACCTTTGGGAATAGGACCTTGGTCATAGCATTGTGGTCGCTTGGGATTCATGGAGCTCGCACCTAGTGTTGTTCGCACAGGGGAGCTACCGAAAGGACCTGTGGATCGATTGGAAGAAGATTCTAGCTGGGAATCAAAAGAAGTCGTTTCAGCTCATAAAAGAAACTGATCAATCCTTAATATTGGGAGGTTGCGCAGAGACTCTGTCGAGGCAGAGGTGGCATCTACAGCCTGTGCTAATCCCCATAGGGTTTCAGGAATTCTGTCCCTCGAGAAAAGGCGAAAAATCTACAACATCGCAGCGGGGTGTGTTACACCTCACCATTTTCCAATTAACCAAGTCAACCTTTTATGATTTGTTTTTCCTTCTTCCCATCAGAATTTTTTGATATCTTGAGCCAGTGCCCTTTTAATTCCCATCGGGGCTAGCATGGAAGAGAATTGAAAATTTTGAAGATATGAGAGGACTACTTTTACTAGAGTTATCGTGCTTGCGGGGTTTAACCAATGAGACCCCCATATTAAAATTTTATCTTTGAATTTGGAGAGGGTGACAGACAAATTTGTCACACACACACACACACACACACACACACACACACACACACACACACAC
>CBVK0100804225.1:0-14504 GCA_900067695.1 Picea abies
GTCAAAAGAATTCTGCCATTTGTGGGGTTTTGTTGAACACACTGAGTTTTTGACCCTAATTTTCTTAACCTCTTAACTCAACAAAAGTATGGTGATCTTGGAAAGCTTCTCCTAATGATTTTCGAGCACAGAAACAAAATTCTAAAGAATCACTTACCCTCTTAAGGTTGAATAGACCAATTAGGTCTTAATAGAAGTTAATCATCATCATATTAAAATATATATATATTGTTTAATTTTGAAATATAATTATAAAATAGATTGAATTAAAATATATGTATATATTAAAGATGAAACATAATATATTAAAATATATGTATATTGTTTAATTTTGAAATATAATTATAAAATATGTTGAATGCATATATATTGATTTTAACAAATACAAATTATTATTTTAAGGTGTAAATATCAATGCAATAAAATTACATTTTTCAATTAAAATAATTATCAAATAAATTTTAAAACATTACAGGTATTGGTTTTTTGAATTAAAAAAAATAATATTTGAAATATACATTTTATACTTGAATGAAACAATCTTAAATAAAATTATATTTTTCAATCAAAATAATTATCAAATAAATTTTAAAACATTATAAGTATTGGTTTTTTGAATCTTTAAAAAAAAAAAATATTTAAAAGATACATTTTATACTTGAATAAAACAATTTTGTGTTTAACTTATTCAAGAAGTAATATAGATATTAATAAACATTATAAAATACTTTTTACTTTAAAATTTCAGAATATTTGTTTGAACAATTTTACATTTAGTAATATCAACTATTATGTGGTTTTATAAATATATCCTAAAATATTTTACAATAGGTCGCTCAATTAGAAATTCATGCTCTTTTATGAGATGGATTGAAGATATTTTAATTTGAGATCATAGATCATAATGGTCAGAGAGAAGATTAATGAGATTTTGATATCCAATTTTGAGATTGGTGAGCTATTCATCAAAAGTTATACTTGTTGATTTTCATGCAAACAGAGTTCCAATAATATAAATGCAGTGTCATGTTCTTATGTTGTCAACCACAATATTGTTAAAATATTATTTCAAGAAATACTTACAACTAGTTATTAGTATGATAAACCAAAATAAACTCATGCAAAAGCAATAGTTGAAAAATATAGGTTTTTTTTTTTGTTTTTTTTACAACAACGATTAATGTTAAAAAACAAAGAGAATTTATTGGGTTCGTTATATCTGAAAATTTTCTTGATAATTTAGAGGGATAAATTTAATTGAATTAAAACAAAAAGAAGTTTGGGAAATCATACTATCAGCAATCTGGTTTGGCTTTGGATCATTACATCCTTTCTGACTTAAAAGTTTTTTTTTTCCTTTTTGACACGGTCTGCCATTCTTTGCTTTGATCTTGAGATTGACTTTTCGTCGGACGTAGAGGGCCTTCTTCATCAACTAAATCGGAACCTTCTTCATCTGCATCTGCTAAGTCGACACAACTTGAATATCAACTTCGTTAATCCAGACTTCGACACAACTTGAATATCAACTTCGTTAATCCAGACTTTTTGGAGCATAGGTGTTACGCTTCACCTATATACTAAATTAATTTAAAAAAATGGTACTATGAGGTGTATTTTATGAAAACAACTACTAAGTAACTCACCTTCCTTTATAACTTGAGCTCCTTTCCTTAAGTGTGAGTAGGAATTCTAAGTGTAGGAATAGGTCTTATTAGAATAGGGATTATTATCTTTTAAAGAGTAGGTAGGAATTCTATTTAGTAGGTCTTATATAGAGTCGGAATAGTATTTAGTTTGTGAGAGATTGTAATGAAATGTTGATGTGAAAATACGTATAAATTTTATTGATAAAATATAACTTGGTTTATGTTGATTCACATGGATTTTGTTTTGTAAGATTAACATATAAGAAATCGAGAATTATAAACTTTATATTTATGGTTTTATGGTTTTTAATTTTTTGATATTTTAAAATATTTTTAATATAATTGTTTATAAATTTTTTTTCAAACTTAACATTATGTAAGTTATTTAAATATTCACATTAATTTGAGAAGAGTGTTTAACAAGATAATAGGTTATGTCTAAAGGTTTAGGAAAACATACTTACTAGTAAGACTTTACATTGCTTATCAATGATCAATCCGATAATCTTACAATAGAAGTGCAATGGCATTCAATGCTTCCAAGAAATGGAGAAGCCGAGCAACAATGTTTCACACTTGTGAAATCAGTGCACACAACACAATATTGAGAAGATTCCATTGGAGAGATCACCAAATTTATGGTTTCTAATTTTCTATGGAAAAAGAACAACAATCGACAAGAAAAAAAGCAACTCCCAAAGGTTTAAAAAATCCCATTCATTGGTTCTAGAACCCCGCTACCTCTTGTCGATTGATGAACAACATGTAATGCCTAATAGTTTTGGAGTGTTGAAGTCACACGACAATAGTGAGATGGTTTATGAAAAGCGAAGAAGTCAATCAATGAAAACCTACGCTCTAAAAACCAAGGGATACAACAACATCAAAGCATTGATAGGAATTGAGGGTGCAAACTCTTGCCAAGAAACGATAAATGGTCCATTGCCCACACTCATGAAGTGGAGTTGTTGTGCAATGGAAATCTATGCTTCCAAGAAATGGCGAAGCCATGGCAACAAATTTCACATTTGCAAAATGAAGGCACATGGTGTGAAGCATAGAACAATCAATTGGATAAACCACCAAATTTGGGGTTTCAGACAATGCCATGGAAATAATGACCAACAAGAGAATATAAAATGCCATGGAAATAGTGACGAACAAGAGAACAGAGAATGCCCAAAGATTTAGAAAAGAACACCCACTGAAGGGAATCATGAACCTCTTATCAATCAATGACCAATATGCAATGCCCAAGATTCTTGAAGTGAATTGAATTTACGCAATCACAATTGAATGCTTTGAAAAAAAAAGAGAAGTCGAGCAATGACAATCAACACTCCATGAACCAAGGGACCCAATAGCATCAAAGCACTAACAAGGATTGAGGGTGCAAGCTCTTTCCAAGAAACGACTAATGCCTGATCACCCACACGTGCAACACAGAAGTTTTGTAATGAATATCAATGCTTCCAAGAAACATAGAAGCCGAGCAACACCAATCCACACTTGCAAAATCTAGGCACACATAACAAAGAAGAGAATACTCAGTTGGAGAGATCACCAAATTTGAGGTTTTTGACATTGTTATGACAAAATAATAGCGACCAATAGGAGAAGGGGAAATCCTTGAAGGTTTACAAAAGCACATTGCCTTGTATAAATCATGCCACCTCTTACCAATCAATGAACAACATGCAACACCTAAGAAGCTAAACCAAAGAGAGGGTTTCTAGAACCTAAGCGTCCAACTTCCATAAGGGAATTGCATGGAAAATTCAATAGGACTAGCATGGCCAACCCAATAGGTTTCACTACATTTCCGTTCATCCAATGACCAATGCTTACCAAATATCCCTCATGAGAGACATGAATACAAGGCCAAGTTTCTAGTCCCTAGATCCAACAACCAAAGGAAAGATTACCAATTCCACAACACAACAACAATAGTTTTTAGAGTGAACCAATTAGAGATGGCCCACGCCTAAGATTGCATCTTCCAATGGACGATGACAAGGCATTTCCATGGACAATAAGGTCGTTTGGCCATCCTACACGTGTCACAATCCTGCATGTTGTAGCAAGATACTAACTAGAATGACCCATTTGAAAGAGACCACCAAATTTGGGGTTTCCAATAAATATATGGAAAAACACAACGAAAAATATGATGACAAATAAAGCCCCACTACTTGTAAAATAACAAGCCAACCAATACTTAGACATGGTGAAATGTTACAGAGAATCGATGACCAAGTGGATTCTAATTGCACTCAAAGCGTCCACCTTCCAAGGAGGTGGCAAGGAAAAGTTCATACAACATAACAAGGGTCCCCAACACTAGAATTAATGTTTGTTATGTCATAGGACCAAATCCATGCTCCCTTGTCCATTGGAAAGATGAATTGCACCAAATGGTATGCATCTTGCAAGCTCTGCCTGGCAATGATTAATGCACAAATGACAACAACCTTGGAGTGGAGAAGTTATGCGACAACAATTAACACTTGAAAAAATTCGACTAAGTCAGCAATGACAATCAACACTTCAAAATTCAAGGCACATAACATCATTGAAACACTAAATGACATGGAGAATGCAATCTCTTTCTAGGTAATCATCAACCATCGATGGCCAACAATTATGTAGTGGAGAATTCATCACACACCAATCCACACTTGCAAGAAATGTAGAAGTCAAGAAACAATGTTCCACACTTACACACTCGATAAGTGTTGACATCCACCATGGTAGTTTACATACCTAATGAATCACCCAAGAAATATACCCTACTTCCAACAAATAATAGCAACAAACAAAGCATGATCAATCAACACAATGTATGAAGTACACCAATGGATTTAAGGAGAGGAGGCATTTTTGTCTAAACAACCAAAGAGAAAATTTCTTTAACAAGATTACATGTCTTTCTTATTTCTAAGGATGAAAAATGAAGGATAGTTGATCATTACATGACAACATATGAGACAAATCAATGGCCGAAGTAGTGACTTCTTGTGACCTAAATTTTGTGGTTATCTTATCATTTCAATTTTCTTTATGCTCACTTAGGAAGTTATATTATTTAAATCAATGGATGAATCATGGATTTCCTCGATAATTAAATCATTTTAATGATAGCTAATAGTGACGTTTAGACTTGGATTTTGCCTCAAATATCCCAAGTCCCTCATTTTTCCTCTTCTACTGTGTACCACTTATTCACTAGATAACTCATCATGTCTAGGAAAATGTGTGGCCATACTATCACAACAATGAAAAGTAAGCTTTTCACCTTGCATTTTTGCACTCATATTTTTTTTTTTCTCTAGACTCATCCTTAATTTGAAATTTGGTATTGGATCAATATTTGTAGTCTAAAGTTTCTATCCAAATATCTCAATAAAATAATTGTTGTTGTAGACCAAGTCTGAGTCCTATGTGCATGGGTATCTACAATATAGATGCTTGTCCTATGAATGTTTCAACCAAAGATTGGATTCTTCCTTTTGTGTTGATATTCATCACATGACATACTTCACATAGTTGACTAGGAATGGCAGTCTATGAGCCTCAATAAAAGGAAGCATGAAGGATCAACTTGTATTGGAATAAAGCTTGGAATTTGCTTGATATATATTTCCTATATCCTTGGTATTTATTAGACTGTGAAGAAAGTTTTTATGCTCTATTTAGGTATTGTTCCGATCTTCCAACAATGTCTAGACCTTTATTCATAATTTTCATTTGACAATCGTATAAATCAGTGTCTAAATCTCCACCCATGGACATTGGGATTTTCAAGCATACGTGTCCATTCTAGTTTGGTTCATATTCCACATTCATTAAGTGGATCACTTGTTAAATATGGATTATTGAATAATTGCTTAGTGTTTCATCTATTGGATTTGTCCACATTTTTCCCATGGTAGGGTCTAGAGGCAATATGATATTGTTGTCATCTTCTTTCATTTTGATCCTATATTTCTCCAAGGATATTATTTCTTTCATTTGTTTATCCCATGATCTACTAATAATTGTTTTGTAAGTTGATCCACCATCGACCACCAGTCCACAAGTTCTATTAATAAAAAAATTGTTGTAATTTTGATCTCCATGATTTTAGTACAGTTTCTCCAACAAGTACTCCTACATGTTCCATACAGTGTTGATTTACAAATTTAAGGTAATTTATTGATCTATGCAATTTTGGTCTTCCCATAGCAATCTAATTTTTTTTCCCAGTAAAATGTTAATCTAAGAACTGAAATTGACTACAACATGAGGTTGGAAGTATCCTACTACTTCCGGATCAATTTGAGGTTCATGTTTGTTAGTACCCCATTTTGTTTCCGTTTAACACATTGTGTTCTCTTTTGAAAAACAACCATCTTTGGTCTAGATAATACACTAACCAAGTACGCTTAACCATTTATTGAAGGTTAAACCTATGCACATTTCCAAATATATTGTGTGCTAAAATGTTGTTTCCTCTCCTTCATGTGCATTGACCTCATTTATTGGGACCACACTGTAACGTCCCCAGATCCTCACTCAGGCACACTACCACAATTTTTTTTCTCTAATACCAACCTGTAATGCACCCAACTCCCCAGCTAAGAAATGTTACTACTAAAAATGACTTAGTATAACTCTAATAACAATCTGTAATATGCAGAAGTATACACAAAGTGACACACAAATTCATACTATCATCATTAATAATTAAACTCATAAATGCATTTGATTTAAACATGCACCACAACAATTAAACACACATAACAACATTCATATATGCAAAATGTAGAGTTAATGCAACATTCATCCACAACATTTAATAGTACATGAAACAGTGATTAAAACACTTTTCTTTTAAAAATGATTTACATAACTGACGGTAGACAAAGGACGTTTCACCCAACCATAGACTCTAGTGATCCAATTCTCTTAGTAGCAAGTCACCCCCGAGTTGGGGCTACGAGTCCACAAGGAAGGATAAGATCCTATGGTGTCTACAATCCTCTATAACAACTCAATTACCCACTAAAACATAGTGACATGACTCCTACAATAATTCCAACCACCCAACTCCCTTCCCCATCAACCTGCACAACCCGGGGATGAAATTTCCTTCTTTGCACCACAATCCCTCATACAATCTCCATCCCCTCCAGGGATCCAACATAGACCAAACATGAATCTAATCTCTCTACTGGGGCTTCCAGGAAATCCAACCACAACAAGAGTGCTCACACAACAATCTCACTTTCTCTTAGGTAATTTTCTCAACAAAAAATTCATTCATAGGCATAGCAACCTCATTCTCAACACAATTATCAGCTTTAGCAAGATGTTCTCAATACCCACTATGGTTGGCCACTCTTCTACAACAATCTTCTCTCTCGTTTTTCCCTCTTGCTAACTGTAAAAAACTCTCCTACCAATATTCTTTAATTTTCCTCTTTTCCCATGTTTTCTTGAATCTTATTTCCCCCCAAAGATGATTACACTCAACCCTTGCTACCATGAATGAGTGGGATGGCTTCCTCACTCAAAATATTACATGAATGCAATGATTTGAGTGCTTAATAAGTCAAAGGGATAAATGACAAACTGATTAATGAAGATTGCTTAGAAATCAAGGCATATGAAAACCCCTCAAAACCTCCATTAAGCCCCTCTATTTTGGAATCATATCCCCCCATTACTCTCATCCATACCCATCTATAGTCGGTGGTGTATTTCATTTTTTATTTTTATTTTCAATGTACAAATTTTACATATTACATCACTTGGTCCCTGACTATTCATAATATTTACAAATATACAATGCTACATTGGGGATAAAAACTAGGGTGTTACAATCCCCTCTCCCTACAATTTGCATTGTCATTAGTGCACATCAACATATAAGTGTGCATGTACACACATATAAAATATTATATCACAATACTTGATCATTCCATAGTTTAATGACTCATGCAACAATTCCAACCAACAATCTCTCGTTCCCCTCAATCTGCACAACCCATGGAAGTGTACCCCCTTCTCGGCATTGTAGTCCCTTAGGCTGCCCCACTTCCCTTCCAGGGCTCCAACATAGGTTAGACAGGAAGTCTCAGATTTTTGGCTCCAGCGTTGGAATACTAAGAGGGGGGTGTGAATCAATATGAACACTTTTTACCACTTTCAATCACAGTATATATAAAATTCAACTTTATCAACAATATTCAATAGTTTATCACTTATTTCAACTTTATCAACAATATTCAATAGTTTATCACTTATGCATTCAATATATCATTGCATCATAAACAATATCATTCATCAACGCATAATAAACAACCATAGCTACATAGTACATCAAAATTTACATGGAAACCCAAATGGGAGAAAACCACATAATGCTTTCTCATATATATCAAGAATACATTCGTAGGAAGCACCAATTTCCCAATTCTCCAGCACCAATTGGAAGGAGGCTCCAACCCCCTATTTACAGGATCCAACCTAAAGGAATATACAACTCCATGAATTCTCCATCTCCAACTAGAAGGAAGCTATGACCCCCTAATTTACAAGCTCCAACTTGAAGGAATCTCCAACTCCCTTAATTCTCTGGCTCCAACCCCTTGATTTACAGGCTCCAACCTGAAGGAAGATCCAACTCCCCATGTTCTCCAACACCAACCAGAAGGAGGCTACAACCCCCTTTCCTTTCCCCATCCGATTGCCCTGAAATATAAGTGTAGACTCAACCTGTCACTACCACTAATACTATCATTGCCACTATCAATTCAACTTGTCACCAACCTGTCGTTGTCACATCAACCTGTCACTAATGATCAACCAATCATACAACCTATCAATGTCCATGTCTCTGTCTCTATCACTATCGCTATCACTAATATACCATCATCAACCAACTATAACTAGAGCCACTCACATGGATACCAAAACCATCACCATACCATGTACATCAACCATGTACCTGATCCTATACCATACTATGTACGTCAACCCTGTACATCAACCATGTACCAGAACCTGTAACATACCATGCACATCAACCATGTACCATAACCTCTACCATACCATGTACATCAACCATGTACCAAAACCTGTATCATAAATATGTGTCACACCATGCACATAAGATGTGCCTCAAGCATGTGTCAATGTCTCAACAAGATACTAAAGACATGCCTCAAGCATGCATGATGACATCACCAACATGTAACCCTAAAAACATGCATATAGACATACCTTTAAACCTATAGCTGACCTGGTGCATTGTTTTATGGACCTGCAGACCTTCCTTAGCCTCAACAACATCAAACTAGCTCCACTTAGAAATTGGGTCCACATAGAAATCCCAACATCACTTGTCAACTCTGCATACAAAGCTGCTCATGATTGTACCTCAAATATGAAAACTTGTAAGATTCACCACAAGCTCAATTTTCCATTTCTGATTATGAAATTTCTATTTGAGGTACTTATGTATGTATTGTCAAACCTCTGAAAATTTCACATTCTACAAAGTCCTAGAACATAAGTTATAACACAAATGCCAAGTTGATTTGTTTGAAACATATTTCGAGACCATTTAGGAACTATGAATTCCACAGAGAATATCTCCAACATTATTGTGATCCAATGTTTGAAATATTAACCAAATATACTATGGGATCTTTCCTCCATCTCCTCAAAATTTCAAGGTCTGAAACTTCCCAGAACAGAAGTTATAGTAGAAGTGGCAGACCTTCCTGAATTTTGACCTATTTTAGAGAGAGAACTTGTACAACATGCCACGCGCTCAATATTTGATATCTGATTCTGAAACTCACAAAAATAATACTAAAGACTGTAATGTTTCCAATGCAATTGGTCTCATAGAATTTGGATTCTATATTAAGATGTTATGACTTTTTACCCAAAACCCCTATTTGAGACTAGTTTCAGGACTAGTAAAAAAACCCTATCTTCCAAAGAGAGTATCTTCAAAAGTACAATGACCCAGAAGATGAAATTTGTACCATAGGAACCTAGACATGTCTTCTCAACCTCCTCCAATTTTTTTTATTTGAATCATTCTAGAAGACAAGTTATATAAAAAATGGTAAGATGACCTTTAAATAACATTCCTTAGAACACATCATCACAAGACTTCATCATCCCTTGGAATTTTTCCTTATTCACTTCATATTCCCTTTGAAATACGCCTCAGATGTCCTTGATTACCTTGGATAAGAATCACTTTCTCACTTAGATACATATTCAATGAACTTGTGTGTGTACAAATGAGAGGCTCTTGATGTGTATTTATACTTTTCCAAGTGACTTCTTTACTTAAATTTAGGGTTGACCTATAACTTCTTGTTTACAATGGTTTTATCCTTTTTCCTCATTTTGGGGCCAACTAATAACTTTTTGTTGCAACTGTTTAGGGGCTTCTTAACCATTCTTTGAGGCTTCTAACTTCATGACCTCATAACTCTTCGGTCGTGAGGAACTACTTGATGTACCACCTACCATTGGAAACGACATGACAAGGACTATCCATCTATGAGTGTGTTACATGCATTTACACTGTCCTTCATGTCTTTATGCCTAAAAAAACTTCAGGATTCATGACCAAACCACTGGGGCTTCTTGTAGAATTCTTCAGATGCACCCATCACATTTGTTGACATAAATGACAGCCACTTATTTTGATATCAATGACAAACAACTATCCAAAAACATCATTGACAACCAACTATCCAACATCTAGAAAATCTAATTGCACCAAAATGGAGTCTTTGTACACATATGTAGAAATGTACATTCATATTTCCTCAAAAATCTGTAAAACATTGCAAGTACTCTTCTCGCATGACCTCTTCATGCTCCCATATGGCGTCTTTAGGACAGTAAAAGGTCCATTGAACCTTTACTAGGATGATGGCTCAGTTCTTGAGCACTTTGACTTTCCGATATACTATGCACACCATATCCACTCGAAATTCCCCTTCGTGCTCCACCCGGATCACCGTCCAATCAATCACATGGTTAGAATCATGCACATACTTCTTTAATAAAAACACAAGAAACACATTATGAATTCTCATGATTGTAGATAGTGCAAGCATATATGCAATTGGGTCTATCCTCTCCGGAACTTCAAATGGCCCACAATATCCCACTGCCAACTTTGGGAAACTTCCCAATTTTAATGAGCTCCTTTTTTCCTTTACTTTCAAAAACACACGCTTGCCCACTTTAAATTCTCTATGTTCTCTTCCCTTGTCAACATAGCTCTTTTTTCTATCACGTGAAGTATTTAAATTATGTTTTATTTTTACCATCTGTTCTTCCATTTCTCTTAGCATTCTAGCCCAATAATTGCTTTGTCTTCTGGGTTATCCCAACTCACTGGTATGCTGCATTTTCTGCCATACAAGACTCAAAATGGGCTCATTTTCAATGATGTCTGATACCCATTTTTATAAGTGAATTCAACCAAATGAAGATAGTCTTCCCACTTGGAAGGTTGATCCATTACACACATTCTTAACATATCTTCAATCATTTGGTTGACTCTATCAATTTTCCCATTTGATTTTGGATGATAAGTTGTGCTAAAATTTAGATTTGTTCCAAATCCTTCATACAACCTCTTCCAAAAATTGGAAGTGACCGTGGTATCTCTATGAGATACGATTTCCTTAGGAACACCATGTAGCCTGGAAATTTCCTTCATATAAATTACTGCAATGTTGGTTGCCTTATGTGTCATCTTGGCTGGTATAAAATACATAGCCTTTGTAAGCTTCTCCACCACTACTATGATGGAATCACGTTTCCTTGCTATTCTAGGCAACTTGGTAATGAAATCTATGGTAACAATCTCCCATTTCCACTCAGGTATGGGAAATGGTTGTAGCAATCCTACTGGATCTCTATTCTCAACCTCTACCTTTTGACATTCCTTGCATCTAACATTAAAATAAACCACATGTTTTTTCATTTCAGGTCAATAATATTGACCTCTTACATCTGCAATTGTTTTCTTATATCCTGGATGTCTGACATATGGCACATTGTGCATTTCTTTTAAAATTAAATTTCTCAATTATTGAGAATTAGGAACATGAAATTTGTTTCTGTACAAGATAATTTCATCCTCTTCTATTTTGTAATCTTTATATTTATGTTGTACATTATTCTATTGTAAGCTTTCTTTAATTTCCACATAATGTTGGTTTGTTGTCACAACTTCTAAAATTCTATCTTTTAAATCTGAACTATACATGCTTATGGTTGTGGCACACATTTTATACACCCTTCTATTGAGTGCATCAACCACTTTATTCTCTTTCTCTTTAATATGATTGATGTCAAATTCATATTCGTTGAGAAATTTGAGCCATATAGTTTGTATGGAATTCAATGTTGGTTGTCCAAGCAAATATTTCAGACCACTATGGTCTGTTCTCAACTCAAATTTTCTTCCCATGAGGTAATGCCTCCACATTTTTAGTGCATGAACAATGGCTACAAGTTCTAAATCATGGGTCGCATAATTTATTTCATGATCATTAAGTTTCCCTAACTCATAACATATGACATGCCCATTTTGTGTAAGGAACCCAACAAGTCCTTCCTTGCATGCATCTGTGCACAAAACAAAATCTTTTATTTGGATTTGCAACCTTTAAAATAGATGCATTGGTTAATAAATATTTCAAGTGTTGGAATCTCTCTTCACACTTGGTAGTCCATTCAAAATTTATTCATTTCTTTTGCAACGAATAGATTGGGTGTGAAATCTTGGAGAAAGCTCCAAAATCTCCTATAGTAACCAACTAGACCCATAAATGATATAACTTATGAAATATTCTTTGGTGTTGGCTAAATTTTTATTAATTCAATATTTTATGGATCTACTTCTATGCTATCCTCTAAGACAATGTGGCCCAAGTGATGGATTTGATTTTGATAGAAAGTGCACTTTCTCAACTTGGCATGCAATTGGTGTTGTCTCAACACTTGTATCACCATTCTCAAATGTTGCTCATGCCCCTCCTCTGTCTTGGAGTAGATAAGAATATCATCCAAGACGACAATAACAAAATTGTCCAGGTAATATTTGAACACTCCATTCTTTAAATACATAAAAGTAGTTGGTGCATTTGTCAACCCAAATGGTACCACTACAAATCATAATGACTATACCTTGTTTGAAAGAATGTCTTGCTAGTATCTTCTTCTCAGATTCTTACTTGATCATAGCACGATCTCAAGTCAATCTTCGAAAATATCTTTGCTCCCTTCAACTAATCAAAGAGATCATCAATCATTGGCAAAGGATACTTGTTTTTTATTGTAACCTTATTCAGTTGTCTAAAGTGAATACATAACCTCAGAGTTCCATCCTTTTTCTTCACAAAAAAAACTAGGGCACCCCGAGGAGAAACAATTGGGCATATGTACCCCTTCTTCAACAACTCTTCTAGTTTCATATGCAGTTCTTTTAGTTCTAGTGTGCTCATTCTATAGTGATTCTTGGACATTGGAGCAACTCCAGGCATGAGATAATATAGAAGTCCATGTCTCTCTTTGGTGGAAATCCTAGCAATTCCCAAAACACATCTTCATATTCCTTCAAATACTGGATATTCTTCAATATTTGTCACTTCATCCTTGGTTGGATCTTCCATATGTGTTGCATATATTTGGCAACCTTTTCCAAAACATATATTTTTTATTTTTTTTCAGCTGCAATGCTAAAATCTTTCTAACAGATATAGGCCTTGGAATGCCTTGAATTTTCTTCCTCATCAAGACATGTGAAAGCCCTATTTTAGCAATCTAGGAAAACATGATGATTTTCTATCCAATCCATGATAATCAATAAGTCATATGATCTGAGTGGTATGATGTTCAAATATGTCTTAGTGCTAACTCCATCCATGTTCATTGCACAATATTTAACAAGCTCATTGATTCTTCTCTTGGTTCCAGTGGCTATATGAACCAACCAAGAATTTTCATGCTTACATATCTTCAGTTTAAATCTGTCAACCACATTAGGATCTATATAGCTATGACTAGCTCCAAAATCAATCAAAATAGCTATGGGTTGATAATCAATATTTCATTCCACCTCAATCATGTGGGAATGATAGTCTGTTTGGGTATTGTCCAAAGCTACATAAATCCTTGGTAGGCTCTTGCCCATGTCTTACACTATATCGGCTTCTTGAATGTTATGCACAATCCTCATCCCATCTCCTTTATGAGGACAATATTTATACATGTGGTCTCCGTCACATCCCCAACACTTTATAGGTCGTTGTCTTTCCCTTTTCCTCAAGGAATCTATCATAGTGGGTTCATTTTGTGCCTGCTTCCCTTTCCTATATGAATGATAATTGTTCCTAAATAAAGGTGGATTGAATCCTTTCTTCTTATGATCCATATTTCCTTTCTTTTTTTCATCCCAAGATCTTTGAAAATATGGTATTCCCTCATTCTACTCATAAAGAAATTTTTCTTTTCTTATGAATTCTTCCAGTGTCTTGGACTCATCAAACTGAATTTTAACACTGTAGAAAGAAGGTAGTCCACTAAAAAATATTTGGATTTTATCCTTCTCATCCTATATGAAGCCAACATACCTCAACAACTCAAGGAACCTCCTCTCATACTCATCCATTGTCATGCTTCCAAGCTTGATTTCGAAGAAATATTTTATCTTCTTGTCATAATAATGTTATGAAAAGTATTTCTTCTGAAAATACTTTTTAAACTTCCTCCATGAGATCCTCTTCTCATCAATGTGCTTAACCTACTTGAGTTGGTCCCACC
>CBVK0100804228.1:0-18044 GCA_900067695.1 Picea abies
TTATGAATGAACGTGATAAGATATTGGTCAACAAGGTGAAGCCCTCATGGGGTGTGATAGGACTTCCCAAGAGACTAGTGGCATTACTTCATCTTCTTTGTTTCTTTTCCAGAGATACTTGAGGCAAATTTGTCTAAACTTTGTTAGGATGTGATTTGGAGGAGAGGTTGTCATGAGGGAGTAGACATGGAAAACATATAACATACTTTTGATTAATATGATTTTTCTTACTCTTGAGATCCTTTGATTGGTCTAGTGGGAGAGTCTAGCTCTGACTGAATTAATGATCCATATCCAATCCTTAATTTTGTAATTATTGGGTTTAAGGTGGAAGGCAAGATAAGATACTTTGATTTATTGATCTCTATACTTTTAGCTAAGTTGAAATGTTTTTTGGCATAGCATTTTTATTCAAGAATGGATCCATTCTTGAAAAGGATCAATTCATCTAGGAACATCAAGTGGGTCACATGGACCCTATCTAGATTTCTTTGATATTCCTTAGTTAATGATCAAATTTTATCAATATGTTGAGCCCTTCACTTACGATTAGTTAGAGTGGGAGGGAGACTGGACACCCCTATCGAAGGCCTATAGAGGCATGGAAAAAGTGGGAAGCCAAGACATTAATGAGAATTGTAAAAGAATCCAAGGATATAGAAGCTTCAATCTGGCTAATGAAAGGCCAAGAGAAGCCTACTCATTAAGGATCAATCTAAGGTAGATCTAGATGGATCGATTGAAGTCTTTTGAGAGATCAAGTTTTACTATGAAGGCTCTCTTATGTAGGGTTTTTGTTGTGTGAAGGTCCTATTGGGTTTTGTTGATGGAAATATTGAACATCTCAACCATGTAGAAAATCCATTTGTTCTCTAGATATATTTTCAGATAGAGTGGGTTTCAGGTGAAAAGAAATTATGCAGGAGATAATCTTGTAAATATTATTACATAAAGAGATTGGAAAAATGATCAAAATGGGAGGGGTTATTTACCTTGTTTATGGTGGCTAGGAAGATAGAGTTGAAAGCCTAATGTACCCTCCCATGTTGTTTGGTTTCCTCACAGTTAGAGGAAGATCCTAGTTGAGAAGGTCCCAAAATCCTTTGAAGAATTCGATCTATAATCCATCTAGTCCCAAGGATTTCTCCTATTTCATTATGAGGAGGGACCATTTGAGTTTTTATAGGAGGATCAATGCCATTATTGCTTTGTTTGTGTATTCATCAATCCAACTATGGAAAATAGTATCCATGGCCTATATGTTTCTTAGGGTCTCTTTGGGGGTTGGGTATACAAAGATTTAAAGTGTGAAACCCCTGCATCACTAATGGTGTTGAAATTTTTACATTGAATCCCCCTATGGTATATATTCAATTGAAATATTTATAGGTAGTAGTTTTCTTGTGTAAAAAAAGAGGTGTTTTGGTCACTCTCTTGAATCCATATTGCTATGCTTTTCATTTTTCATCAAGCTACCTCCCATGTGAGTAAGGTATGGAATTATTTGTCTAGGTATATTAATTCTTATCACTAATCAAGAGAGGGGTTATTATGGCATGCATGTTCATGGAAAAAAGGGAATTTTTGTTCCACCTAATTGAAGCTTTTAGTTGCATCCAAAAATGTCAAGTAGATGATTCCTTTGAGATACCTTTAATAAAGAGAATATTCTACTAGAATTGGGACATGATATCACCTACTTCTACTAAGAGGGGTTTCCATGAAGCGGAAACCCATTGTACATAGTTAGGGTGAGAGATCCAATGAGGGTTAAATTTGAAGGTGGAGTGGGGGTGCTTGGAAGTCTTTTCAAGCTCTAGGACAATCTAGGAATGGTCAAAACCACATGTAGGTAAAACCCTAGACTCGTATATTTGTAAATGATCAGGAAATGATTTTTTAACCAAGAATTTGTCTATACTTTTTCCAATATATTCATGATTGGTTCCATTGTTGGCCCATGTATTCAAAAGGGAGGCTAGCTTAATATCTACAAGTGTTTCATGTTTGAAAAAAATAATGAGGAAATTTTCCATAGGGTCATTCCTAGCATTGTAGCCCCATATTTTGTCACCATTAACAATTAGACTTAAGTATCTCCTGAGAATGAGATTAGGGGATTTCAATAACCCTTAGATAGATAGGTCCAACCAAAATCTTGTATAATGTGAAGAGATCGATAGACATCTAGGAAATCTATATTTTGATTGAACTCTTTAGAAAAAAGAGGGTGACATACATATAATGAGTATATTTGACACAAATAATGAGGAAGAAGGAGCTATTCAAAGCCACCATAAGGCCTCTAGAGCTAGAAAATTCAAAATACCAATATAGAAACATATTTTGTAGGGAAATTTTTCATGCTACATCATAGATCATATTTTCTTGCACAAAGAAAACATCGGCCTTATGTACACATAGAAGTCTATCTAGGGATTGAATTTTTTAGGCTGATCCCAGGCCCTTGTTGTCGATAGAAAGAATGATAATTACTTACCTTTTTTGGGGAATTCTAGTGCTCTAGGTGCCCTAGTAATTACATGTTTCCAAACTTGTTGAACCTCAATGTATTCTTGAGAAATAGCCTTTTCAGTATTCGATTTTCTACCTAATGTCTACTTTTATATTTCCAAATATGGAACCATGCCAAGACCATAAGAGAGGGGTTGAGAGGAGGTTTTTGTGGGTTTCTTATCTTTGGAACAAATGTAGTATCTATGCATAGGTTTTCCAACTTAAGATAAGATAATATCACTGTATTAATGTCCAACAAATGAACACTAAAGTATGCCAATGGGACTACTGGGTACAATGATGTCAATACAAAGAAGGATCACTAAGACGTTTCTTATAAAAAGAAAGATGTAGAAAGCAAAGATATGAATCTAATCTAAATCCTAGAAATTCAACTTTGAATATGGAGAGATGATCCAGGAGAGATATGTACAAGGCGAGTGGATCTAGGATATGTGATACAAATGGTACAAGACTATCCTAGTTTGCTGGAACCATCTCTCCTAACATCTAAGGCCAAATGGAGAAAGATAAAAATAGATGTTTGTCCAGAAGAAGAATTGGAAGAGGAACTGGATTGTGTACTATGTTGTTGCCTGGAAGAGAAATATCATTGCTATGCTCTAGATAATATCATTTGACTGTTGGTATGGGACTTGGAATGGCAATGTTGTCGGGGTCTCATAGAAGTAAAAATGGTTCTTTGAGTGCGCATTGATCTAGGGTCAAGGACAAGACCACTATATATATACCTCTTAGTGCCCCTAGTAGATGGGAACAAAGTAAAAAAGGAAGTGATCTGCTAGGTGGAAATTGGTTCTAGATGTGGATGTGGCTAGAGGATGAGAGAGAAGAGATGAAGGGCCTCCTACATATATAAGGCTAGACATATCTAATCAAGGTACCTAAATAAACTAGCAAAGGTTTGGAATTTTTTGGTCTAGCCTTTGGCCAATGATGGAAAAAAACCTAGAATCAACTTACCTCAATCCCCATCTAAATGGATAGACATAGGTAGTCAATAGGAAGATTGCGCATATCCTCAAAATGTACAAATTGAAACATCCACCTACATGCAATGCAATCCTAATGTTAAACAAAGCTACAACATAACCTTTCATAGTTCTATTGGAAAAAAACATTTTAGGTGTGCCCAAGGTTCCAATCATTGGCCCCAATTGAGGTCACTTTACTTATTTCATCTACATAGGAAGAGTCCTCCCATGCTTAGACCAAGGGAAAAAAAATGTTGAATGGATTCAACACATCCAGCAATAAGTTCATGAGATTTTATAGAAAGCCAATGCCAAGTACAAGGACTAACATGATCAACATTGGGTTTGACACAAGTTTTAGGTTGGCGACAAGGTATGGTTGCACTTATAGATATAACAACTCATAATCCCCCGTAGGAAGCTCAAACGCTTTAATATGAGCCTTACACCATCACCAAGGTTGTGTGTGAGAATGCCTTTAAATTGAGTATTCCACCTTTCCTTGGCATAGATCTTATATTTAATGTGTTTTTTTGACTATATGTCTCACCTCTGTTGGAAACCTTAGAGGTGGCAAAGCATTTGGCCCATATAAAATTAAACCCTCATTGTATTAAGTAGGTTACAAACAATCAAAACATGGACACCAAGATGAAAGGTACTTACCAACATAACATACAACTCTATTATGTTGTTAAAGCAATGTAGCTTCATCAATAGGGAAAGTGGTTGACTAGGAACTAGATTCAATAGAAGTTTATCCATATGATGGAGGAACTTGATGTAATGTATACCATTACTTACTAAAGGGGGATAATTAATCCACATGGATACAAGTGGCCACCCAAACCTACCACCAACTTAGAAACATTGCTACACCTTACTAGTTTTATGGTAGTTTTGCATAAACTGAACTTTCAACACATTTTTGGGCACTTTGCTTGTGATTTTGATCATTAACATAGCATGCAAATATTTCATTATCAAGTTGGAAAATCACATATTTGAAATAATATTTGTAACTATCCAAGAAATTCTCCAAAAAAAGTTCATATGTGATAGTTGAAGCCCTAAGTAGTTGATAAGGACATTAGGTTCCTAATATTTGAAATAATATTTGTAACTATCCAAGAAATTCTCCAAAAAAAGTTCATATGTGATAGTTGAAGCCCTAAGTAGTTGATAAGGACATTAGGTTCCTAAGTACTTTCTAATCTAGTATGTAGTTAATGATGGACACCAAGCTAACCAAATCAACTACCCTCTAGCCCTAAGACAATGGAAAAATAGAAGTAGTCAACATGATGATTGTGCATATCCTCAGTGTCTGCAACTTTGACCATCGAGATACATGATTGAAATCCTTCCTTATGTTCAAAGTAGCTACAACATAGCCCTTCATAGTTTTATTGGACACAACTCTTTTGAGCTGTGCTTGGGGTTCCAACCATTGGCCATAATAGACATAACTCTGCCTATTTCATCTACACATGAATATTACTCCTATGCTTAGACCAATGTATAAATATCATCGAAATTTGTTGAACAAATCTAACACATTCAACAATAAGTTCATGATATTTTACAAAATGTTAATGCCAAGTATAAGTAGCAACAAAATCAACATTGAGTTCAACACAAGTTTCAAGATGGTGATAAGTTATGGTTTCACTTGCACAAATAAACACTCACATGCCCCCGTAGGAAACTTAGAACACTTTGATGTGGGCCTTACACAATCGCCAAGGTTGTGGTTGAGAATTCTTTTGAATTGAGTATTCCACCTTTCCTTGGCTTACGCCCTATATCTAATGTGGAGTTGCTTAGACCATATTTCCCACCTCTAATGTACGCCTTTGGAGGAGGCAGAGCACTTGCCCCGCTTAGAAATTAACTCTTACTACATTGAGAAGGATACAATCAACCAGATAATAAACACCAAGATGAAGGGTGCTCACCAATAGAACACACAACTCTACCAGGTTTTTAAAACAAGACAACTGGTTCATCAAGAAGTAGATTTAACAAAACTTCCACCCTCTTATGGAAGAACTTTATGCAATGGATACCATTGCTTCCTAAATGGGTACAACCGATATAGGTGGCCACCTAATTCTTCCATATACTTAGAGATGGTCCTACACCTTTCCAGTTTAATTTTTTTTTTGCAGGTCCTAAACATTTGGCTCATTTTGTGAGCACTTCCCATGAGCCTTTTATGTTTGACATGAATTGAAAATATTGAATTGATAGGTTGAACAAATACATATATCTTGGAATAATATTTATAACAATCTAAAAGATTCTCCAAACGGAGTTCGCATGTGAAATTTGTGGCCCCAAGAAATTGACAAGGACAATAAGTTCCTCAATACATTTTGTTTTAGATTATGGTTAATGAGGGACACTAAGATAACCAAATCAACTTCCTTCCACCCCTAATTTAGTGGGCAGACAGAGGATAATAAATATGATTATTATGCATATCCTCATAAGGTACACCGCCAAGAATCCACATGCATGGGATGAAATTTTCCATATGTTCAACATAACTACAACATAGTTCTTCACAGTTCTATTGGTCACAACACTTTTCAGGTGTGCCTAGGGTTTTGACCATTGGCCCCAATTGATGTATCTTTTTCTAAACATAAGAGTCCTCCAATTCTCATATCAATGTAGACAAATAAGCCACATTTATTGAACGAAACCAACGCACACAACACCAATTTCACCATATTTTGCAAAAACCCAATGCTAGTACAAGTTACAACATGATCAACATTATGTTCCACACAAGTTTCATGTTGGTGATTAGGTATGGTTGCAATTATAGAAGGAGAAAATCACAAGCCCCAACATTAATCTTATATTTCTTCGATATAATCCTTTCACCATCACCAAAGATATGGGTGATAATGATTTTGAATTAAGTATCCCATCTTTTCTTGGCTTACACCCTGTATTTAATGTGGAGATGCTTTGATCGTATTTCCCCCCTCTATTTGACAACTCATAGGTATAGAGAATTTGGTCCATACAAAACTCAACCCCAATTGTATTGAGCAAGTTGTAGTCAATTGGATCATGGAAATTAAGATGGAGGTCACCCAACTAACATATATCTCTATTGTGTTGTCAAAGCAATGCAACTTCTTCCCTAGGGCAAGTGGTTAACCGAGAACTAGATTCAATAAAAATTTCCCCATTTAATGGAGGAACTTTATGTATGGAGAACATCACTTCCTAAATGGGGACAATTGATCTAGGTGGCCACCTAAATCTGCCACTAACTCAGAAACAATCCTACACCTTTCCAATTTTACAGTAGTTTTGCAAGTCCGAAATTTCCAATGCATTTTTTTGGGAACTTCTCATTTGTTTTTTATGATTGACATGACATGGAAATATTTGTTTTTTAAACTAACCAAACACACATAGCTCAAAATAATATTTACAATGGTCTAAGAAAAGTCCCAAATGGAGTTCATATGAAAAAGTTGAAGCCTTGAGAGGTTGATAAGGACAACATGCTCATAATCGATGCTTTATGGTCTAGCTTCCAGTCAATGATGGACACCAAGATGAAAAAAATGACTTCCTTCCACCCCTATATTGATTAATAGATAGAGGTGTTCAACAAGATTATTGTGCATATATTCAAAATGTACAACTCCGAGCATCCACATACATGGGATGCAAGCCTCCTTATGTTCAACATAGCTACAATAGATCTCTTCAGAGTTCTATAAACCACAACCCTTTTCAAGTGTGCCCAAGTTTCCAACAATTGGCCCCAATTGACGTAGCTCTATCTATTGTATCTACACAAGAAGAGTCCTCCCATGCTCAGATAGAGGCAGACATAACAACAATTGTTTTTAATAGATCCAACAAATCGAACAACAAGGTCATGATAGTTTATGGAATGTTAATGTCAAGTACAACCAGTGAAACAATCAACATAGATTTCCACACAAGTTTAAGGTTGGTGATAAGGTATGGTTTCACTTGTAGAAAAATAGTCCCACGGGTCCCCACGAGAACCTCATACCACTCTGATTTGGGCCTTAAACCATGAACAAGATTACATGTAAGAATTCTTTTGAATTGAATATTTTGCCTTTCCTTGGCTTACACCTTGTACTCAATGTGGAGTTGCATCGACCATATTTTCCATCTTTGTTGAACCCTTGGGAGGTGGAAGAGTATGTGCCCCCTATGAAATTCAACATTGATTATATTGAGTAGGATACAGTCAAATGGATCATGGACACTAAGATGAAGGGCACCCATTGTTGGTACCAAGGTTTTGACAAGACCACGCGTGTGCCACAAGTTCTACATGGTGCACACACCACAAGTTTTATACCATGTAACGCCAAGATTTAGTGTCCATCTACTATTTTCTACTGCATCTACACCAACCAATTTTTCATTGCATGCACCAGCCATTTTTTACTACATGTAGGACTTGTCAAGATTGCATGTATATCAAATCCTCAAAGATTATCATAATGATTGTAACTGTTTTTGTAATCGATCGATAGGTCATGGTCAAGGTTGTTAGTGAGATGGAAGGTTTGCTATGATTACCATGCTTCTGTAGAGATATAAGGAATGAAAGTGAACATGTAATGGTTCACTTCTTGTTCACTGGTTGTTCATTGTAATGTTGGGTTTTGTAATATGAGAGAGAATATTAGATTAAGAACTAATTTTTTTAATCTCTCATTCAATATTAACGAGGCTCTGCATAGGCTATGGCCCTCCATGTATCTGAATGTTTATCTATGATTAATAAATGGAATCATGAGACCCATTTGATACTCCTATTATGAGTTTTTTTTATGAATGAATGCTTGTTATGTATGTTAGCCTATGTTGTACTTATATGAATGTTGATATGAATGAATATAATCTAATGCGCAACTCTTAGCTAAGTGTTTCCTATCTATATTTTTCCTTCATGTAATGCACAAACATTCAATCTCTATGATTCTCATGGTGTCTCGAGTGAAACCTTATTTAGTCATTGAATATTTAATATGCCGATGCTAATGGGGTATTTGTTGGCAAAGCCTTTCGAACCTTGGGTTTGAAACCTTGAGCCAACAATTGGTTTTGTTGCTGGGACTAGAAACCTGCAAATCAACTTGGAATAATGGAAACAGAGGTACATATATTTAAATCTACATGATTTTTTTTTTGTTGAGTTTCCTTGTTTATTGCATGAATGGGAAAAGGGACATACATAGATTAAATCTATGTGGTGGGCCCAAAAAATGTTGGTTTGGGACCAAGAGGTAGTAACTCGCTTAAGATATTTGGATAATAAGTGGACTAGAGCCATCAAATTCTATTTCAAACAAGTTAAGGAGGGATACATTGTTGAATTTGTAGTTGAATGCAACAGATATTTTATTAGTGTTGAAAGGAAGTTTGTAGTTGGTACTAGAAGAATATTGTTAGGATAAATCCCACTTTGGATCAATATGGTATTTGTGGAGAAGGGGATGATATGCATGGAGCCTGATAGCGTCGCAACATAAAACCCCCATCCATAGGCCCGGGGGGAGATGCAAATATGGGGGAAGAAGATAAGATGAGGGGAAGAGTGAATGGATCCATAAAAGGAGAGAATAAGAAGAGTTGAGTGCTATGCAAGAAGAGCCAAGCCGAGGAAGCAAGTCGAGAAGAAAATGAAATAATAAAGGGCAAGGGGTGATGAACAAGTAGCAAGATATAAGACAAAGAGAAGAGAAGCCACACCAAAAGGGTGCGGGGGAGAAATATCTGTGCCAGAGAGAAGCACAAAAGAAGAGAGTTTGTCAAAGGGACGTTGCATAGAGAAATATGTATCAAGAGAGGATACTGGAGGAAGTGGTAGAAAATTTATAGAAAACGAGGCCAGATCCCCTTGCTAATGAGGGATGGAGTTGAATCAGAGGAATATGAGGCACATAGTAGTTGTAATAGTGGCTCAAATATATTGATGAAGGTGCACTCCAAGAAAGTGAATAGATCTTGGCTATTGGAAGGATGGTCGTGCGACTCAAGATAGGAGGCTCTTTTGGATCCATCATGGAAGAAGATGAAATAGTGTGAAGGAAACCCCTCTTTGAACCACCCCCATCATGAATATTTAACCAAGAAGAAAGAACCAAAGAAGAAACTTTGAAAATAGGGAGAGTATAAGAAACAAGTGGGGTGGAAAGTTAAGTCAGCGACACTTCACAAGAAAGATTATTAGTGACAATAGTAACCAATAGTAGTCAGTTAAGAAGATCAAGTTCTAGTTCAAATATGTCCAATCATGACTTGACCCTCAAGCTTCCCACATTTCATGGGATGGGAAGAGATGATGCATAAAAACATTGGTTCACTTGTGAAACAATCTAGTTTGTGAAGTGAGTCATAGATGAGGCGTCTAAGATCGCATAGTTGGAGACTACATTCATAAATAGAGCTCTAATGTGGTACATGAAGTATAAAGTTATCATGCTAGCAAGATAGACAAGATCCCTCATAGATATAACGAGATATATTCTTAGAGAATTCCAAAAACCTAAATCAAAGTAACAATGTATAACCAAGATCAAAGAGATTAAGTAACAAGTTGCAAAAATTGTGTGGGACTGTGACCAACAATTAAAGATCTTGTTGGACAAACTGATCTTTTAGATCTAGGATGTCCAACACAAAGAATGGTTTATTGCTAATCTCTTCCCTCACATTCATGTCCCTCTCACATAGAAAAAAGTGATGACTCAGTAGAAAGCCATAGATATTGCAATGCACCTGGAGTATATGCCAAGAAGTGGAAAGACGTCTGCAAGATTAGCGTAGGTGCAATCCCAACTTGCAAACCTCACTATGAAATTGCAAGACATGGAAAAATGGAAAGTGGGGTGCGAGAATTTATAATGTACCGTGTGCCGCACAGAAGGTCACCATCGAAATGAGTGTCCTACGTTGGGAAATTACACGTTAACAGGCCTACAAAACCTATTTCCTACTGGCCCCCAGAAGAAATGGTATGAGATTTGTTAAAAATGAGGCCATGTACCTCCCCATTTTCCAACTCTGCAAAAGTATCAGAAGACTACACATACCCTGTTCTGTGAGGTCTATAAATATATGGGGAACGATGTGAACAACTGCTAGTTGTTGCAGTTGATGAAGGAACATACTGCAAATGCTTACCAGGTCTAAGAGGAGAATAAAGGTGGAGACCATGAAGGCTTCTAAGGAGGCTAGGGAGGATGATATGGAAGAGGAAGATGTAGAGGATATGGTTGGAGAGGAGGAATACAACTCACATGTTTCGATCGTGGTGAGGTATGCCACTTGGTGTGGTACCAAGCCTTGCACATTGTTTGGATATTTCCGCAGCGTGGACCATGTCATGGAGGATTGCCCAGAGTTGTTGGAAAAATGGGAAGAAAAAAAGGGGTGTTGCAACATGGTGTCTGTAGAGCCGTACGAAGAACACAAGTTGAAAGAAGAAGTTAATGTATGGGTAGTAAATCAAGGAGGTATCTTCACATGAACCAACCTACAGAAATAAGAGTGCTCAAGACAACAATTAGAGGTAAAAATCAAGAAAGTTGTATAGACACTTCCTAAGTTTGATGTTGCACAGTAAAATTAGTTCTTGTGCAATGCACAAAGGGCGATGGAAGAGGAACAGATGCATGAAGAGTTGTGATGCATAGCTAATATATTTTCACATGAAGAGTTGTGATGCATGGCTGATCTAATTGTGTGTAAATAGTTGTGATGCATGATGCATGATGAATCACGACATAATGTTTACCCAAAGACTAACTTAGAGAATCAAGTAAGTGAATTATTTCCCTATTGTCTAAAAGTATTGGGTGACCCTATGACTACCAAGAACACCCCATTGGCAAGGTGGATTAAGGAAGGTGACAATGATATTGCTATCTATGCCCCCCTACCAGAACGAGACGTGCACCATGGAAATTGGGGGAATCACAGAGGAAAAGAGTTCAAAATGACAGTCGAATTAGGAAATTATGAGATGAAAGGGATCATGTTGGACATGGGGTATAATGTTAACATTTTTCCAAAGAAATTGTGGGAGTTGATGGGAAAACCAAAGTTGATGCGGTCTCTCATTCAAATCAGGCTCGCAAACCAATACAATATCTATTCCATTGGCAGACTAGAGAAGGTCAAAGTTAACATTGATGGGGTAAAAACAAAAGAATATTTTGAAGTAATCGAGATTATGGATGATTCAGACCCCTATCTAGCTTTTCTTGGAATTGACTAGGCATTTGACAACAATATTGTATTGAATCTGAATCAAAGGAAGATGTCCTTTGAGATGGACACTCTGCATGTCATTTCTCTACTTGATCCGATCAAGGGTGACATATACAATGAAATAGTAAATAAAAATGAGAAAAACTCGGTCATTGAGAATACATACAATATTAGGGCACAATGATGATTATGTAAACCCAACAATTGATGATGAGATGAGTTAGAGGAGTGTCTACTCATATGACATGGATTCAAAGCATGCGATAACATTATGGAATAATAAGCTATATAAAGTGTCAACTAGGAGATGCACATGAATCACCAAAGCAATGCACTGGGTTAGAACGAAGCTGGGAAACATATCGAGGTTTGATGAGATAGGCATGGAAGATGCATTTATATAGAAAATTGAAGATGGTGTGCATGAGACCTAGAGGATTCAATCCATGGATGCATTATTAAGGGGGACACCTACATGCTTGTGGGAAATGCACCATACAAATGAACATTCTCATGGGAAATGCACCGTGCTCGTGGGAAATGCACTGTGAATAGAAACCACTAAGATTTTTTGTAGGGAAGATGGAAGGCAGGTGGTTGGATGGTAGGTCGACTACTAAGAGGAGACAAATGTTGCAAAGCTTCTAGCCGAGCGTCCCACAAAGACAATGAGGATGGATATTTGTTTATCATCCTCATTCTGGTAGCATCGGAGGTTTAGAAGGAATATAGGGTTCATGTGCAAGGAATTCCAAAAAGTGATTCAAACTTTTTTGAGGGTTTTCCCTCATTTTTCTCCTATTAGGTGAATGGTCGTGCATAGAGGAGAAAGGCCAAGAACCATATGCAGAGGTCATGGGATCATAATGGTGGAGGATCGGTCAAAGGACCATAGTGGTGGAGCATCAGACCGTGAAGATTATTGTAGAGATCAGACATCCAATGGAGGAAGAGGATGAGCTGGTTGCATGTTTTTCAGCATTGAGATTGGATTTATGATGATGTTGGAAGCAACAAGTTGGGAAGTGTGATATGGTTCTCCCATGAGTCATGACGCATAATTTTGGCAGTGCAAAAAAAGGTGAATTTTTTTAGGACAAATAATTCCACCATGAGAGCACGTCGACCCTGCTATGGTTGGAAGCCAATATCTCCATTTTCCTAGAGGATCTTTGTGGTCAAAATGGAGGTAGTTCCCATGGTAGTGGTCCTATTCAAGGAGGTTGTTAGAGTTTCAAAGATGAGTCCAATGGTCGAAAAATATAGATTGAAGGGATGTATTTGAGCCCTTAGAAGCAAAGGAAATATAGAGAATTATTATGGTGAGGCTTTGCTAGATATTGTAGTGAAAAATATTGAGTCCTCGTTAATGTCGATTCCTACCAAGAACATTCTGCCAAGGGATCTCAGTGTAAGTAGTGAAATACCCGAATTGAAACAAGCATTTATTGGCGCTAAAATCCAGATCATGGCGATCCAAGAAGATCTGAATCTAAGTGACGATGAGAGGCCAAGAAGGGGCAAGAGTTCATGCCTAGTGGATTGTCCAAGCAGAAAGAGTGATGCGGATGAGCACATGTAAATGGAGCGAAGACTTGACCATGGAAGAAGTCTAGAGGATAATGGCATAAGTGATGAATGAAAAGAAAAGAATTAATATTATAATGGACTTAGATTATTTTTTTTATGTAAATGGGCATATGGCTGTAAGCCCTGGTTAGGCATGCATACCCCTGGTAAATTCCCGATAAATTCTAGATGTAGACCTAAGTGATATGGGGGACATGTCGGATTCTCGAATACACCCGTTATAAAATTTGAGGGGGATAGGGCCTAGAGGTGAGCGGTGTAGACTCACTTGGCAGTTTGGTCATGGGAAACCCCAAGTCAAGTTTAAAGGGGGGAATATTAGGTTAAACTTGATTCGGTGAGAGAGTCAAAGTGTTAGGTCAACAATGGTGGTTTAGGGCACATGGTATTGGTGACCCATGTTATTTCATATAACGAAACATTTAAATAGGCTTAGGATATTCCATTGTAATGTTCTAGTATGTGAGTGGTGAAGGATCACTTGCTTGGCTTGGTCGGGTTTGGTCAAGGAACCGATAGATCTAATTGGCTAGTTTTTCCTAGTTTGGGTTTTCCAGGTTATAGTTGGTGCATGATTTATGTGTTGTATTATTGTTGTTTGATTATTTTATTTCTCTCACATGTTTATTTCTTTTCACAAGAACCAGAGGTCTAGTGGAAATGGGTGTAACAAGACACGAGGAGAACTCCACCTACGAAGGGAAAACACGCACACACTGCACCCAACCTCCAAGTCTAGCTCAGCAGGGCATGCATCTATCCCATTTCATCCTATAAACTCCATGTTCATCGAAGAGGAAGCCCCCTCTTATATGCCCATGAAGTATGTCAAGTGCAATTTATTGACCAACCAGATGGAGGAACATGAAATACATATCAATGCTCCAGGGTAGGAGCCATGGTATTCTCCAACACCAGTTAAGAGCATTGTCAAGGTGCTACAATCCAATTTATATGTACAACAAATGATTCATCGGGAGTTAGCACAACAATTGGGTGAGCTCTGCCACTCACTCAACAATGCTAGACCGTAATACAACCCCAAGTCCCAATAATAGATATTCACAGGTAGCACCACTAGCACTACATCACCGCTCAACAACACACAAAAGAGGGTTATGACGCTTAACCCATTAGATTTGAAAACCTACAAGGCATCCACTAGTTCAAAGCCTCTGTCATTGCCTTATGTGGAGTTGGATTTGGTGCATATACCTTCATAGGACCTACAAGTATTAATGTTAGAAATAGTGAATGAATTGGGAAACATGCAACACACACTAAGTCAGTCCTATACAGAGTTGCAACAGAGACACACACATGAGATGAATGCACGTTATAAAACCCAAAAAAAACATGTGCAAGAGACAGTTGCACTAAAGGAAGTCTAAGAATGACATGGAGCAAAGGTGGTTGCACTTACATTGTTGATCAACACAGTTTATGAAGTATATGTGCAAGTGCACAGTATGGCTGAAGAAAATTCTAACCTTCTAGTGAAAAACAAACTCAACAAGGTGAAGGAATTTGTCCAACACCTGCAAGCATAGAACATGGAGCTTCTAGAAAAACTGAAGAGAACCCCACGATCAAAGCAGGGGGAGTTGTAGCAAAAGATTGTTGCAGTAGAAAATATGTTGCACCAAGGACAAGCATGCATGTAAGGATTCTCGGGGGTCATTGAATACAACTTCCATATCTGGACTCACCTCCATAATGCCCTCAAAGTCAACACAATTGAAGACTGCATATGCGCAAGTGAGGCACATATCAACGACAAGAAGTAGGTGATACCATCCCTTCAACTTGTGACACACAAGGAGGCCATGACATAGATATATTATGTTCACTGACATATTTCATCTACATATGTTAACTAATAGAAGTTGTCAGCCATTGTGTTGGAAGCACAAGAGCATACCTAGTGACACCACTATGCACTCTCAAGGGCGACCTTAGTGATAGAGATAGGCATATATATCAAGCCTAAAACTGGGTCGATGACACTAGAAGAGGTCGACAAATTTTGACGCAACACAAAGGAACTACTAGATTTTTTTTATCAGATCAACTCTGAGTTCTAAAAACTCATCACTGAGCTAATGAAGAAGGTTCCATCCATCACCTCTGTCACACCATAATAATTTTTTTTGGCTCGAGGATGAGCCAACTAATAGTGTTGGGGGCCTGTTGGCCCCAAGGTTTTGGAAATATTTCACTTGCACCACAAGTTTCAAATGACACACATGCCACAAGTCTTGTACGATGCAACGCCAAGATTCAATGCTTGTCGACTATTTTATACTACACTTGCACCAACTAGTTTTGCACTGTGTGCGCCACCTGTTTTGTGTGACACATAGGAATTGTAAATATCGCATGCATATCAAATCCTCCATGATCAGTGTAATGATTGTAACCATTTTTGTAACTGACTGATTGGTCGTGGTCTAGGTTGTTACTGAGCTGGAAGGTTTGTTATTATTTCCATGCTTCTGTAGAGATATAAAGAATAAAAGTGAACATGTAAGGGTTCACTTCTTGTTCATTGGTTGTTCATTGTAATTGTAATTGTATTGTTCATTGTAATGTTGGGTTTTTTAATATGAGAGAGAAAGTAGATCGAGACCTAAATCTCTGGTCTCTAGTTCAATCTTAATGAGGCTCTGCACAAGCTACGGTCCTCCATGTATCTGAATGTTTATCTCTAATTAATAAATGGAAACATGAGACCCATTTGATACTCCTATTATGAGTTTTGTTATGAATGACTGCTTGTTCTGTATGTTAGCCTGCAAAATACTTACATGAATGTTGATATGAATGAATAGAATCTAATGTGCAACTCTTAGCTAAGTGTTTCTTGTTTGCATTTTTCCTTCATGTAATGCACAAACATTTGATCTATGTGATTCTCATGGCATCTTAGGTGAGACCTTATTTAGTCCTTGAATATTAAATATGTTGATCTGATGGGGTATTTGTTGGTGAATACTATCAAACCCTAGGTTTGAAAGACTAAGCCAAAACCCATTAATAGAACATGTAGCTTTATCAAGTTGTCCAAGCATGACAACGTCTTCACCAAGAACTGGATTCAACATAAGTTTCCCCATATGATGGAGGAACTTGACACAATGGAGACTATTACTTCTTAAAGGGGGACAACTGATTTAAGTCGATATAGGTGGCCACCCAAATTTCCCACTAACTCAAAAACAATCCTACACCTTGTCACTTTTACAATTGCAGGTCTTGAACTTTCTGTCAGGCCAAGCATTGGGTAGGGATTCATAATTCCACGAGATGATTATTGCATTAACATGAAGCTCAATAAATACACAAAGATACAAACGTTGGTCTTCTCCAACGTATGATTCTTCCTATCACCTAGGACACTTAATATTTACATTACTGTTACAAGTAACAAAACCACAAAGGATTATGTGTACAAAATTTCCCCCCTTAATCTGAAGGGTTGTGTGTGAGTCCAAGCATCATTTTGAACTTCTCAAAATTTTCTCTTCCAAGCGCTTTGGTGAAGACGTCTGTAATTTTCTCATTTGTGGAACAATGTCTTAAGTGAAAAGTTTTTTCTTCTACATGATATCGAATCAGGTGATACTTTGTGTTGATGTTCTTGGTTCAATCATGGAATCTAGAATTCTTGGCCAACTTGATTGCAGAAGTATTGTCAACTAGAAGAGGAGTATAATTCACTTGTTTATCCTGCAAATATTCATTATTTTCTAGAGCCACACAATCTCCTTTGTCGCTTCTGCAACTGCGTTATATTGTACCTTTGTTGTGGAATATGATGGAACTGATTGTTTGCATGATCTCCAAGAGACAACTGCTCATCCAAGATTCATGAGATAACCTAAAGTTGACACTCCATTTTCATTTTCTCCATCAAAGTTTGAATCATAATATCTGATTAGATTGAGGTCATCCACCATAGAGTACCTGAGTCCAAAATCTTGAGTTCCTTTCAAGTATTTCAGAACTCTTTTTGCAGCAAACCAATGTCCTTCACAAGGCTTTTGCATGAACCACTCTTTTTGCAGCAAACCAATGTCCTTCACAAGGCTTTTGCATGAACCTTGAAATAATCCTAATAACAAATGAAATGTCTGGTCTGGTGGTAGTAAGATATATAAGAATTCCCACAAGCTATCTATAATTGGTTTCATCCTTAAATTCATTCCCTTCTTTTGATGTGAGTTTCAAATTTTGTTCCATTGGAGTAGAAATAGGATTGCACTCAACCATGCCAAACTTGTTCAATAGTTCTCCAATGTACTTCTTTTGGGAGATGAATAAGTACTTTGGATTTTGTATCACTTCAATTCCCAAATAGTAGTGAAGATGTCCCAAATATGTCATCTTGAAGCCATTCTTCAACTCTTTCTTTATGGATGCAATGTTGTTCTCATTGTTCCCTGTTATGAACAGATCATCTACATATACTACAAGATACACAATAGTTTTTCCAACTTTATTGACAAACAAAGTTGCATCGTCAAGATTGAAATGCTTCAAATTTAGTTTCAGAAGATGCTTGGTTAACTTTTCATACCATGCTCGGGGTGCTTGCTTCAATCCATATAAGGATTTGATGAGCTTGCATACCTTATGTTCTTGTCC
>CBVK0100804239.1:0-10349 GCA_900067695.1 Picea abies
TAATTAAAATTATAAAGATAATAATAATAATAATTTTCAAAGTTTCAAGTCATGGGGTATCACACTGAAGCATTAGGTTTGTCATCCTGAACCTAAATCTAAGGCAACCAACTTAGAAAATTGATGCAGGAGCATCCCTCCACCTCAACAGCATGCCAGCATTCCAGCACATCAGTGCGCATTTTAGGGAAGGATAGGCATTGACCCTCCCATTTTTAAATTTGAAATCTGATCCTATAGGGATTTGTGTTGTAAGGTTGATAAATTCCAATCCATACCTTTATACAGGTAGTGGATAGAGTCACCTTAAATGGTTGCTTGTAAATAGGTCTATATCCGAGTCAGATCTGGATCGTCATTTATGTAATGAGTCGTAGGAGTATGGTGTCTTCACTGAGACAATAATGACACTAAGGCAGTGGAGAGGATAAGCTCGTAGAGCCCTCATTTTGTAAAGAGAGAGAGAGAGAGAGATCTTTGTAAAAAGGTTGGATAGGAGAAGAAGAACTCAAGAGAGGTTTGATAGAAGAAGAAGAACTCGGGATAGAGTTAGATTAGGAGAACTTGAGGGAAACGGGACTCTGTTCCAGCCCAGTTTTTGTAAACATATGTATAGACACACAGAGATAATAGAAAAGAATTTTTTTCTGCATATGGTGTGTTTATGTATTTGTGTTTATTATTATGTTTTTATATATGATTCATTTTATGAATGTATAAAATGTTGAATTATCGAATAAGTTTCAATTGTTTCTCTTCTTTGAGTTTCTGAGTGCAAGGAGTGCACACAGTCTGCAAGGAGTGTGTTGATAGAGGTGATTTAACCTTAGAGAAACCTCAAGAGAGATAGTGTTGAACCTTCATTAGCATAAGTGCAAGGAGTGCACAGAAAGAGCTCTGTGTTGAGTTTGTAAAGAGACAGAGTTACTGAATACTCTATAAGGAGAAGCTCTGTAAGGTGTGCATCGAGCAAGGAGAACACCAGGACAGCGAGAAGAAATTATTTTCAAGAAATCCTTCGGATCTGAGTTTGACGAAATCCCAGAAATGCAAGGAGTGCATGGGAGGTCGAAATATTCGAGGAGATCAATCTCAGAAGGGATAACGCAAGGAGTGCATGAGTGACGCACATATTCTAATTCCTAAATCTAGTCGGTTGTGGAAAGGATCTTGGACTATTAGATATACGTCCAATGAACAAAGGAAGCATAGGGGAGAAGAACATATCCCATTTGTTGGATCTGAGCATGAAGGATCATTAGTCCATGAGCATTATCACTTCGCACATGCAGGAGAGATAACTCACCAAGGTTTCAGATCCGAGATTTTCGGAGCCTGAAGAGCCGAAAATATGAATTGAATCTCATTCGTCCGATCAGCCGAAGGAGATCTGAGCCGTCAGATCATCCGAACTCAACTTCAAACGTTGGATTTCCAAGGTGAATCTGAGGCGTCAGATATTGTGATTTTAGGGGGAGGAAAGCTTGAGACTTGAAACTCTAGAAGCATGAAGGACGAAGAGTTGCAATTCATCGATCTATGAGTGGACACTTGTCAACCGATTGCAAGCTCTGGGTAAATTGCATTGGGGTTTCTCATTTTGAGAACTGAGATTTCCGAAGCCCAAAGAACCAGAAATCTAAAGTAAACCTCAGTCGTTCGATCATTCAAAGTAAAGTTGAGTCGTCATATCATCCAAAGAAAATATCAAGCATCGGATCATCCAAAGTGAATCTAAGTCATCGGATTTATAAGAGACGTGGCATGAATCTATGGACTTCGGGTAAAGTCTCTAAGTAATCCATAGTTTCCATATTTAAAAGAGACGTGGTGTGAATCTGAGAGCTCCAAAGTAATTTGTGACCATCAGATCAAAGGGAGACGTGGCATAGATCCATATACTCAAGGTAAATACCTGAAGTAAATCCCAGTCATTGATCCAAGGAGGACATGCATCAGTGGATTATCAACTCCGGATAAAATCCATTGGGGAAGGCGAGAGTTGATATTTGATATTTTTGAAGTCCAAAAATTTGAAGTGACGAGATTCATCGATGTGGAGGTGGACACGTGGTGCCAAATCCTGAAATCTGGAAGAAAGCAGAGAGGGAAAGGTTCGAAGACCCGGGGAAGATCTTGATTGTTGATCGAGAAGGGAGTCGCAGGAATGTTGATCTGGTTGAGGAGGCCAAATTCCTGAAGCATGAGCACAGCCATTAAGTTCATAGGACATGTGTGAGTAGATCGTCATCTCTAGAAGATTGAAGTACGAAAAAAGGCATGGTTTGAGATTTCAAAACCCCAAAGTCTGGAATCGTGAATAGATCCCATATGTTGATCTAGGAGGGATATATCTAGTCCATGGATTTGGAAAAAAGGAATATCTGAACCGTTAGTTTAGATAGTACCATAAATATCAGGAGATTGAGGTCCCGTAGCATTTCAGGGACAGGAGTTGAATGGAATTTAAAATGTTGAGGGCGGGCCACAATCACATGTTTGCGTAAAGACATAGCCCAAGGACACATGCGAAGAAGGGGCTTAGAAAAAGGAGCTTGTTGAGCGCGAGAAGTTGAGATTTTCGAAGGCCAGAAACACAAAGTAAATTAGGGTCATCGATCTAAGAAGGGAAATTGATAGTAGGGAATCATTGAAGGGAGCAGAGGCAAAATTAGCGAACACGCTAATTCACAGGCCGCAATGCACTGAAGTCGTTGATCTAGTCAAGACAGGAGATCAACAGGCACGATCAAAAGGAGATCGGGTGAGCACTTTCATATTGCGGGGACAGGTTTATTTCATAAAGGGTGAGCACATTTGTAACACCCTGTTTCCCCCAGTTTGTAAAAATAACTAGACTGGCCAAGAACTGTGGCAAACTCAGAAATGTGAATGTGAAATGTGAATGGACCTTTGCCCCCGAATTAAATGTCTCACAGGCTGGTAGGTAGATGGATCCTCGGGAATTAATGAGGGATGGGGGGGTGAACCACCCATCCATAGAGTCGTCAGGCCTGACCAGTGTGAGGAAAATCACGCCACATGCAACCTCGCAAGAGGATAAGGTGTGAGGGAGAAGAAATTGGGGCAGACGTGGGGGGAGAAGGAGAACTCTGGAAATACGCAGAGTGAGTGATAGTAGAGAAGGGGGAGAGTAACCCTCATTATCGATCACTAGAAAACCGAGACACAGTCTCGCAGCATCATGGTCTCAGCTCGGGGGTGGCTAGTCGTAAATCCTATCAGAATAGTTGATCCTATGGTTGGGTGGAAACGAGCACCCCACTCAGCAATTGCACTCACTTCTGGTGTTATTTCTGATAAATGTTTTACATCTTGCATCTTGAAATTCATATGCTAACATATATGCTCATTAATTGTTAAATTGTGAATGATTACAGTATAAGATTGTCGGTGAAGTGTTTTGATGAGAAATGGTAGATGTATGCTTGTAACAGAAAAACCATGCATGGCTTATGTTGATAGATAAATTTATTTATGTGTAAGTTGAACCAAGTTAGACTTCCAGTCCATTCTCGGGATTTTTTTTCCCTTTGTCTATCTCCAGGAATTCCCTGGAATAGATCTCTCCACAGAGATACCCTTCTTGGGATAATTTTACCAAGAACCTGGAAAAAGGACTTGAATGCACAAGTCTTAGCAACCCTGTACGAGGAAGAATGATCCTCTTGAAATTCTGAAGTAGCAGCGTAGGGATAAGTATCGATCAACGGATGAGATCCCATCGAAAGATCTGCAGTCATTCATGACCATTAGATTGGCGGAAGAAACAAGGGTGTTACATGCCTTACCCATTTTCTTTTATCTTCATGAGTAGCGAGGAAATCAGGACCGTAGATCCCCAAGGTCTGTGGGAGTATTTGGACCGTTGGTTTTTCCACATCCAGAGAGTAGGGGGAGAGTGCACGATGTGGAACAGATCTGAGCCATCAGATCTTAGCTAGAAAACCTGACAGTCGTTGGATCTGTTAGGAGATGCATGAGGGTTAAGCCCTCGTGAACAAGGGCGAAAGTCCCAAGAGAGGAGTTGGTATCGTGGATTTTGAGTTTGGGATTCTGGGAGTCCTGATGACAAGAGATCGGGACACTCCATGGTGAAAGTCTTGATATAGATATAGACCATCCATCTGTGAAGGACATGTGGCAGAGATCAAGAGTCCATCAGTATTTCGGATACCAAGGATTCGAGTTGACAAAGGATTTGCATCACTGGGGGATGCAAGTAGCTAAATCATGAAACAATGAGGACTACCCATCCGAGGGAGGATACGTGGTGGTAATCCAGGATCTCAAGAGAATCTTGAAAGAAAGAGCCCATCAGGATTTCAAAAATAGGGAGTTCAGGAGTCCCGTTGACAAGAGGTCGGACTCTCATGATTGATAAGTCCCAAAAACTTCGACTGGTGAACTCCCAAAATGTTAGCATATGTTTAAGTCTCGATTAACGGACGAGATCCTCTCAGAGGATCCAAGGTCCGTAACAACCGTTGGATGTGGGGAAGGAACGTGGATGATAGTTCCTTGACCCCTCTCTTCCTTTGCAAGCAATGCACGAACATGATCCCTTCGAAGGATCCCAGGGTCTGTAATGACCGTTAGATTTGAGGAAGAGACGCAGGCATTAATGCCATGACCCCTTTTACCCTTGCAAGAGATGAAGGAATCGGGACCGTAGACCCCATGGTCCATGGAAGTACCTGGACAATCCATCTATAGAGCACACGTGGCTACTGGTAAGATCTTCGGCATTTTGGCACCCATTAAACCAAAGGGAAAGAACCCTTGTCTTCGCGAGTCGTGAAATCCCGATCACCGAAACCCGAAATGGCGTGAGGTGTGAATGAGATTAAGGAAAATTTGGATTTGATCATGACTGTTGATCATCCCAAAAACATCATGGCCATTGATCTTGGCTGAAGGTCGTCGCCATCCATCGAAGGGACACATGGTTGCCGGTCGACGTTTCGGCGTTTCGGCATCCGGGAAACCAAAGGGAAAGAAACCTTGCCTTCACAAATCGTGAAATCCTGATACCTGAAATCCTGACATGCTTGGTAATAGGAAAGAGAAGTCTCGAAGGAATCTAGACCGTCCATCAAAGGAGACACATGGTGAGCGGTCAGAGTTCAGGGAAAAGTCCTGAAATCCCATGGACCGTTGGATCCACACTCTTAAGAGCTGTCGATCTCTTACACGAATTTCCATGATGGAATTCAGGGATTTGAATGACAAATAATCTTGGAGTCGTTTCATTTCAAACTCCCGAATACCGAAACCCTGGAAGGATCCATACCGTTGAATCAGGGGAGGCTTACGACCATCAATCTCCCTTTGGAGGGAAACTTGACATTCGCTATCCCTGTCGGTGTTCAGCGTTTCACTATTTTGAGCTTCGAGGTTTGCAAAGTTGAATGACTCAACGTTCTAGTAGCACTAAGTTGCGAAGTGCAAAGAGACGTTGTATTGGTTCGGCCCATAGTCATGACCCACAACCACATGGAGGTGAACATATGAGGAACTAGCAGATGCTAGGCCCCCCATGAGTAATTTGGGGATTTTGATCCTCGAGAAATCGATGAAAATTTTGATTTTCATAGTGGGTGAGTTACAAATTGGTATCAGAGCATGGTTACAACACTCGACCTGCTTGGGCTCATGAATGAGTTGCATAGAATCTCCATTCGGAACACTCTTAAAAAGAGTAACCCTCTATATTAACCTTCTTAATTCAAAAAGGTCAAAGTCCGAAATGAAAACCCAACTGTGTATGCATGTGAAAGAAATATGATTTTTGCATGGGTTATAAAAATGTATCTAACTATTGACTAACAACCAGCGTTTGTCTTTTCACACAAGCAGAAGATCAACCGCAGGAAATTATCAACACATAGTATGGTGACTCACCATGAAGTGGGAGAGGGCTCCCACAATAGAGACGAAGAGTCTGACGAAAGAAGGGCAGTAGGGACCCCTCCAGATCTAGCTGAGACTGTGAGGAGTCTCATGGTCGAATTACAAAGCTGCAAGGCTGACAATGAAAGGATGATGAAAGAACAAGAAAAACAAACATAAATTGACGCAGTTTTACTGTAGAGTTTATCCGATCTACAAAGACAAATGCAGCATGAACCTGAAACTCAGAAACATGGTCATATCAATGGCCACACTGAGAGGATCACCTCGAAAAAGGTCCTCCCTAGAGGTAAAGGACTAGTGCCGAGTGATTCCTCTGAGAAGGAAGCTGGCGATTCAAAGGGCTCTTCTAGCAGTAGAACCAGTTCCTATCCTCGAAGAAAACCGAAGAAGCAAAAGTCTTCCAAAGGTAAAAAATTCAAATAATTCAGAAAGGACAAACCACCCTCCTTCGACGATGAAATAAAGAAGGGAGAGGAAGTATAGGCCTGGCTACTTGGACTAAAGAAGTATTTTAGAGTCCATGACTTTTCAGAAAATATGAAGGCCCGAGTGGCCACCTTCAACTTGAATGGAAAAGATTCCATTTGGTGGGAAGACCTTAAGAATGTGAAAGGGGTTCGTAAAGAGGACTTGTCTTGGAAACGATTTGAGAAGTACTTCCGGAAGAAGTATCTGTCGAAAAAATATTTCGATGAAAAGACTAAAGAGTTTTATGAACTCAAACTGGGACAACCTACTATAGAAGAATATGTTAACAGATTCCTCGACTTGTTGAGGTATGTACCTTATATAAAAGCAAAAAATGAAAAGGTGCAATGCTTCATCAGTGGGATACCCAAGGAATATCATAACAAAATTGAATTTGATGAGCCAAAGACCCTAGAAGGCACCATTCGAAAGGCAACCTATTGTCATGAACAGTTTGGGCATCGAGCAGAACCTCGTGAAGGATGGAAACTAAAGAATAGTTCAAGATTTCAGAAAAAGGGGATCAAATCCCCAGGATTTAAGAACTACAAGAAGAACCCAAGAATGAACTTTCTAGCCCAGAGTGTACACCAGCAGAACTTTCCCTCATCGGGTGGAAATAAAACTTCTGGACCTATACCAGTGAAGCTGCATAACACCAAGAGAGAACCTCTAAAATGTTGGGGTTGTGGAGAGGAACATCTCCTGAGAGACTGTCCACACCGACAAAAGAATAGTAGGAGGATTTATAACATCCAAGAAACTACTATCATCAATGATGTGGCTAGGAGTGTGCCACAAATTTATGCAGCCTTGGATAATAACCAAGCTAACCATCAAGCTTCAGTAGTGGAAATAGAAGGTATGATTTTCAACCATCTAGTGTCTATTTTGATTGAACCTGGTTCAAATTTGAGTTATATAGCCCCTAGAGTTGTTGATAAGTGTAAACTACAGCCACAAAAACATACCAAGCCATGGTTGGTACAGTTAGCCACTGGCACCAAAAGGAAGATAGCAGAGGTTATACCAGCCTGCCAATTAATGTTGGGTGAATTCCCCACCCAAGCAACCCTTAACATATTACCCCTGGGATCATATGATCTGTTGATCAGTATGGACTGGCTAGCCACCCATAAAGCCATATTGGACTGTTACCATAAAACCTTAGAGTGTGTAAGTAAAGAAGGGAGAAGAATAACCCTTCAAGGGATCCGAAAACCCGTCTCGGTGAGACAAATACCAGCCCTGCAAATGAGAAAGTATTGTCGAAAGGGATGTCCCCTATATGCAATACAGGTGTTGAAAATAATCGAAGGTGATAAACCAAGCCCTGATGATCACCCTATCCTGAGAGAATACAGAGATGTGTTTTCGGAAGAGGTACCAGGTCTACCTCTGAAGAGGGACATAGACTTCTCGATAGAACTTGCACTAGGAGCGATGTCGGTGTCTAGGACACCCTACCAGATGAGCACACCCAAGTTAGTTGAACTCAAATTGCAATTAAAAGAAATGATGGATAAAGGCTATATTCAACCCAACGTGTCTCCATGGGGAGCACCAGTCCTGTTTGTGAAAAAGAAGGATGGCACCCTTAGACTGTGTATAGATTATAGACAAATCAATAAGGTAACCATAAAGAACAAGTACCCTTTGCCCAGGATTGATGATCTTTTCGATCAATTGGGAGGCGCGTATATTTTCTCAAAGATTGACTTGAGGTTGGGATACCATCAAGTCCGAATCAGGGATGAAGACATCCATAAAACTGCCTTCCAAACACAGTATAGTCACTATGAGTTTGTGGTAGTGTCATTTTGGTTAACCAATTCCCCTGCCACTTTTATGTGCTTGATGAACAATGTACTTAGTAAATTTCTAGATAAATTTGTGCTAGTTTTTATTGATGACATATTGATCTACTCTAAGAATAGAGAATAGCATGAAGAACATCTTAGACTTGTTCTGCAAGTTCTAAGAGAACATCAGCTCTATGCCAAATTCAGAAAATGTGAATTCTTCCAGAAGGAAATACATTACTTAGGCCATGTTATCTCCGAAGAAGGAGTAGTGGTAGACCCTGACAAAATCAGGTCTATCATGGAATGGCCTACCCCGAAGGATGTTTTGGATATCAAATCCTTTATGGGATTAGTAGGATACTATAGGAGATTTATAAAAGGATTCTCCAAGATTGGTTGTCCAATCACTACCCTCCAAAAGAAGGGGACAAAATTCCTGTGGACACAGAAATGTGAAGAAAGATTTCAAACCCTGAAACATCTACTAACCCATGCACCCGTACTAAAGATCGTCGATCCAGAAGCTAACTTCCTCATGTGCACAGATGCCTGTAAGGAAGGGTTTGGAGGAGTCCTTATGCAAGAAGGAAGTGTGATCTGCTATGAATCCCGAAAATTGAACGAGCATGAAGTCAACTATGTGACCCATGATCTGGAACTGGTTTCCATAGTGCATGCCTTGAAAATGTGGAGGCATTACCTCCTCGGAAGAAAATTTGTACTTATGATAGATCATTGTGGATTGCGATACATGTTTGATCAACCAAATCTCAATGCTAGACAAGCTAGGTAGATGGCCCTCCTTAGCGAGTTTGATTTCAAAATCAAACACATTAAAGGAAAGGAAAATAGGGTGGCCGATGCCCTTAGCATAAGTATGAAAACAATTCACCTGGCAGCGGTGATCACCTGTGAGACAGAAGTCAAGGAAAGAATTAGAAACGCACAAGAAATAGATCCCTTCGTCCAGACTGTGGCCATGTACCTACAACAAGAACCCATCGGAGTAAAATATGAAGGCTACAAGATGACCGAAGGAGGTCTGCTCACTTACAGAAATAGACTGTATATTCCAAATTGTGACAACTTGAAGAGGTTCATACTGGATGAACTACATAAAAGACCATATTCCGGTCATCCAAGATACTAGAAAATGATCACTGCCACTAGGAGACAATTTTATTGGCCTGGAATGAAGAAAGACATATCCAAGTACTTATCTAAATGCATAGAGTGCCAACAGATTAAAGCAAAACATTGACACCCAGCAAGATTATTGCAACCTTTACCAATCCCAGAATGGAAATGGGAAACCATCTCCATGGATTTCATCACTGGATTACCAACCTCAACCAAACAAAATGATGTCATTATGGTAGTGGTGGATAAATTGAGCAAGTCTACTCATTTCATCCCTGTCAAATCAACCTGCAAAGCAATCGATATCGCCCAGGTGTTCATGAAGGAGATATTCAGACTGCATGGTATGCTGAAAGAGATCGTGTCTGACAGAGACATGAAATTTACCTATAACTTTTGGAAATCATTGATGGCTGGTTTAGAGACCAAATTGTTGTTTAGCACCACCTATCACCCTCAAACCGATGAACAAACAAAAAGAGTGAACCAAGTACTTGAAGACATGCTAAGAATGCATGTAATGCATCAAACCAAGAAGTGGGAATACTACCTGCCACTGGTAGAATTCGCCTACAACAACGGCTACCAAGCATCCTTAAAAATGAGTCCCTTCGAAGTCCTCTATGGTAGATCATGTAATACTCTAGTCAGCTGGAGTAATCCCGTAAACATGATTTCTTTTGGACCCGACATGTTGAAAGGAATGGAACAACAGGTGACTCAGATAAAACAAAACCTGAAGGTTGCTCAAAACCGACAAAAAAGTTATGCCGACCAAAAGAGAACTCCAAGAGAGTTCAAAGCGGGAGATCATGTATATCTCAAAGTTAGGCCCAGGAAGAGTTCCCTAAAAATGGGATCTTGTGCCAAGTTGGCACCTCGGTATTGTGGACCCTTTGAGGTTCTAGATAGAGTGGGACATGTAGCCTATAGGCTAGCACTTCCTCCCAAAGTAAAAGCACATAATGTTTTCCATGTTTCATTATTGAAGAAATATGT
>CBVK0100804243.1:0-13214 GCA_900067695.1 Picea abies
TTTTCTCTATTTGATCCAATTCTTCATCCATGGCCTTATTCCAAAATTCATCCTTGTCGGCTTCTTAAAAACAGTTTGGTTCAATTGTGGATAAGAGTGTTAGCTGTTTTTGTTCTCATGAATGGATTTTTCTTCTAGTCTCAACTCCTGCATCTTTGTTTCCAATAATCTGATCTGAAGGATGATTCTTCTGTACTCATTTGCTAGGTGTCTTTGGAGATACTTGTTGAACTTTCTCTTCTTCTTTTTTCAGATTCTCTTCATCTTCATCTTCCTCTTCAACTTATTTTTAATCTTCTTCTTCGAAAATTTGTTACATTGATTTGTCTTCTTCTTCCTTTGATTCTAGTCTGCTTTCATCAATTGTTACATTGATGCTTTCCACAACTTTGTTTAATCTTAGATTGTAACACTTGTATGATTTCCTTGTACTTGAGTAACCAACAATTACTCCTTTGTCCAAACGAGAGTCAAAATTTACCATTCTTCCATCTTCTCTTTTGATGTAGCATTTTCTTCCAAAAACTCTGAAGTGCTTCACATTTGTTGGTCTTCCTTTCCATAGATCGTAGGGAGTTTTATTAGTGTTGTTTCTGAGCATTACTTTGTTTTGAAAGTGAATTGTTGTATGCACTACCTGTGTCCAAAACATATTTTTCAACTTTGAATCCATTATCATTGTTCAAGCCATTTCTTGTACTCTCATGTTCTTTCTTTCAACAATTCCATTCTGTTGAGGTGTCCTAGTGATGGAGAATTGCCTTTTTATTCCACGATTGTTGCAGTAGTCCATAAATTCTTTTGAGGTGAATTCTCCTCGATTATCCAATATTAAGAATTTGATTCTTGAATCCATCTCATTTTCACTCATTTATGACCTTGGTCACACATTTCACTCACACTTAAAAGATTATGTTTCATATCTTCTACTTGTAGAACATTTTCTTCATTTTCATTCTTATTCCCAATTCGGACTACCTTTTCCAATGATTTTGGCTGAATCATCATTTTCGAAGGAGACTGATCCATCTCATTCCTTTCGTAATGTAAGAATCTTGTCTCTATTACCTGTCATGTGTTTTGAACATCCACTATCAACATACCAACCACATTTCTTCGGTTTAGCTTGTAGAGCGACTGTGCATTGTTCATTGCTATACTGATCTTGCTTTCTTATCCATGTCTTTTTCTAAGGTTCTTGTTTGTGAATCTATTGAGGTTCTTTAGGAGGGACTGTAATTATGCAATTTTTGGCCATGTGTCCAAAATTGTTACATTTATAACATTCCACTTCAGTGCTCAAATATTCAAACCTGTTGTAACTTCTTCTCTGTGTTTCACTAGGTCTTCTTGAATAACCCCTTTGTGTATGGATCTCAAAGTAGTTATTGTTCCTATTGTTAGCTCTGCAGTTTACAACTTTATATCCAAAATTATTACATGCATAACATAAACCAAAAAATAGATTTTGATACCTGGTAGTTGAAGATCTTCTAAAAGGAGGTGTTCTTATGAATCCTTCTTCTTCTTGAGGCCTGTCTATCTATTGTTGATTCTGAAATCTGAATCTTCTCGGTGGAGGAGTGTCCCTGTAATCTTCCTTGTGTATCTTTTTATCCCATTTGATTGTTTCTGTATAGCTTTTTGGATTGTTTCTTTCTTTATTGTTTTGGAGCTTGATTCCTTTTCTGTCTGATTGTATCCAAGTCCAGAATTGTCAAGATGAGTTTTTTTACTGTTGATAATGTCATCCAAAAAATTTGAGCTATTCTGCATAATTTTCTTTTGAATATCCTTTCTTAGTGTGACAATATCTGCTTCCAGGTTTCCAATGATCTTGTCCTTTCCTTCTAGTTGTTCTTTGATGCAGGAGCATCGCTCCATGTCAGCTAGCCAGCTAGCCAGCCACGTCAGTGCGCATGCATTCAAAGCTGAAAGAGAGGTGCAACCTCATTTGAATTTGAAATGAATGTAAATTTAATGTGCTTAGGCTGTTGAGCCAGGAAGACATGCCTTTGTGAAAGACATTAGATAGGATCGACTTTAATGCTAGATCGGCTGAGATCTAGGTCTAGATGCTGGACTAGACAGCCATTTATTGTAATTGAATAAGGTAGGTAGACCTGGAGGGAAGCACTCGATGAGCCCCTCAGGTAAAAGATATTTTCAGATCTCATTTTGAGAGAGAGTAGTATGGTTTTCGGAGAGGAGAGCCAGAGAGAGCTTAGGAACACCATTGTAAAATACAGGCATTTGTCATTTGTTAATGAAAACATAGCAGTTTTTCCTGCATATTTTGTGTATATGGATGTTTGTGTGTTTTCCCTATGTATGTTATGAATGTATGATTGTTGAGGCATTCTGCAGAAGTGTGTTTGATTTCAGGGTGAAGGTCTTTGAGGATTCATACCAAGAGGGTGTGATAGAACACTGAGATTCTGAGGGCTGTGCATAGAGGATGCACTTCTGAACTCTGCAGAGTCAGACAAAGACATGTTGAGGCACAGGAATTGAAGTCAAAAACTCAGGAGGAAGACCTTTGAGGTTGTTGAACACCTCAGGGGGCAAGGCTGTGTAGGAGGAACACAGTTGCAGACATAATTCTGCTAGCAATTCTGTAGAGCTCTGCCAAGTGGGCATTGAGCATATGCGCTGCGGTGCATTGGAAGAAGAACTCTGCTGAGAGTTGAAGAAGGGAACATAATCACTTATGATTTTGTAAGAGCTCTGCCAAGTGGTCATCGAGCGGGTGCGTGAGTGCACAGAAGAGGAAGACAGAACTGTTGAGTGTTCTGTGTAAGAGAAGGAACTCTGCCAGGAGGGAATCAAGTCTGTGTGTGGGTAGACACAGGAGAAGGAAAGAACTCTTTGAGTTCGAGAGCAAAGAAAGAGTCCACTGAGGGACCTTTACTGGGTTACTGAATACCCAAAAGAACTTGGCCATTTAGGTTGCTGGAGACAGGAGGATAGCAGGAGGCATCCATATTCTCCATCTGTGGGAGAAAGAGAAGAAGAAATGAAATTCTATAGAGGTTTCGCAGCTGAGGAGAAGCTCAGAAGAGATAGCACCAACATGTGCACAAGAAGACTTTGCAAGGAGTGCAGGAGCCAAAGAATCCCGTGAGGACTCAAAAGGACGAGGAGCTCAGGAGGAACGATGCTTTTACATGCATCAGTGAAGCTCAAGGTAAAAGAGTTCACAGGGAGAGAAAAGAAGTGAAGGCCAAGGCCTTTGAAAGATTGAAATCCTCCCAAGGGAGGGAGAAGGATAAAGAAGCTTAGGAGGAGCAACGACAGCCATCAGATCGGTCTGAAGAAGATATCTGGACCGTTGAGGAGTTCACGTCCAGAAGGAAAATCTCAGGAAGGACACAGAGTGAGGATACAGACAGCCGTCAGATCTCACTCGAAAATCCCGACAGCCATTGGATCGGGAGGAGTTGTGCACAGTTTAACCTCAGGAGGAGGAGTGCACAAGGAGAACAGATATGGGTTGTTAGATCTGGGGCAGAAATCCCGACAACCATTGGATTTGCAAGAAGTTGCACTGGAGTTAAGCTTTTGTGGACAGCAGAGGAGAAATCCCAATAGGATCTAGAGCCGTCTGTTTGCAGAGGACAGGGGTCAGAGATCAAGCGCCCATCGACATATCTCCAATCGGGAAATCAGAGTTCTTGAGGACAAGAGGAACAGGACATTAGAAGTCTCAAAATCCCAACGTAATCGAGATCGTCCATCTAGTAGGACGTGTGGTAACCATCAGTTCATCAGGAAAAATCCACGACATGAGTTAGCGAGTGGACAGGTGGCACATCACTTGTCGGGACCTCGTGAGCATAAGAGCAGAGAATTGGGCGTCAAGAGTCATGAAGGCGCAAGGTCACAAAGCGACGAAGTGGCGAGGAGAAATTGGGACTGTCCATCTGAGGAGGACAGGTGGCGAGAGATCGAGAGATCTCGCGAACTCGGGAGTTCGCAGGGTGAGGGCCCAAACATTGGGTACTCCGAGTCACGAAGATGCGAGGCACGAGAAGGAGGATAATCATTGGATCCGGATCATAGGAGGACCATTGGATCCGCACGTGGGATCGTGTATCGGAGACTCGTGAGAAAAGACTCAAGGATTTTAGCATGAGGATCGCGAGATTGTGAGAAGCGATATCCCGATAGCTAAAGGATAGTGTGGACCATATCAAAGCCGGCGAGTGGAGTACAGGTGGCACAAAGCCCTCAAGATATTACCGTGATAAGTCCCGAAATATTGGCATCAGGACTCACGATCCTGCGAGGCCCAAAGTCTCAGTGAAATAAGGGACCGTTGAAAAGTCAACCCATGTGCGCACTTGGGCATTTTGGCAGATCGGGTGTGGCAAGGTGGAAAACCAAGTGTTTGATATAGCGAGTCATGAAGTTGTGAAGGAGGTAAGGCCACGGACATGGGGTAGTGGTCATATGGTGGAAGCTTAGCTAGGAGGGCTAGCACGTAGGAACCAAGCGCTCATCAGAGATCGAGGATTCACAAGAACAGAGGTTTGTCACAACGGATTTACGAAACCCCGAAGCCCGATATTGAGATCGGAGATAATCATGGTTCTTGCAGAGGCTGTGACAGGTGAAGGTAAGGCCTATGGATCGGGCATTTGATAGGGATTCCACTTGGGAATATAGAGAGCTTCTTCGTCTCAGTAGAAGAGAGGATAAGAACTATCCTGCGAGCAGGTGAGTTGGAGGTGTATGGTCACACATCGCCTGCATCAAGTGGTATCAGAGTGGGAACTTCATCTGTATATTTCAGGTGAAGCGAGAGGGAAGCAGGAAGAAGACAGAGTTGCTAAGGACTCTGTAAGGACTTGGTTGCAGGTAGGCAACAGTCCATAGGCAGTCAGCAGGACTGTGAGAAGATGAAGCTGGAACACTCAGGGATGCGGATTGATAGAAACAGATCTGTTAGGGAGGCAGATGGACACAACACCATGGTTACTGAAGACCATAGGCACGCTGGGAGGAAGAAAAGCAAGGTAGAAAAACTTGTAGAATTTGATAAAGAAATGACTAAAGAACTCTATGAATTAAAGGCAGACATAGAGGAGTTTGAACTGCAGATGCGGCAGGATAGAAGGATGAGACGAATGTGAAATTTACCCATGCAAAAGGCAATGACAAAATGGCCAGTCAAAGAGTTGATGGTCATGAGACAGCGCAGGCTGTTGAAAATATGGTTGAGGTATGCTGAAAACATCAAGGCCATAGAAGAGAAGATGATTTGTCACTGTTGGCCAGAGACTGGGAGAGGTCTCGATGATGATGAGGAGGATGAATTGGGATCAGTTGATGATCTCAAGAACTACCAGGAGGACAGAGAAGTAGAAATTCCAGTTTTCCATGAGGGCAACGAGTTGAGATCAGTTGAGGATCTCATGGACTGTCAGGAGGACAGCCAGAGAATTTCACATTTCCAGATGGACAATGATAAGAGGTCGTTGTGGGATCTCGAAGGCTACCAGGAGGGCAGTGGAAGCATCTTGGACTTCCATGTGGGCAGAGATGAGGATTCGAGACTGTCTGAAAGTCTCATGGACTCAGGGGAGAGTTCAATTCAACAAGGAGTGTTAATGAAGATGGGATCGGTTGATCTCATAGTCTGTTAGGAGAGCAGCGGAGACATCCCATATTTCCAGGTGGGCAGGGATGAGTAGATGAGACTATCTAAGGGTCTCATAAACTCATAAATGAGTTGGGTTCATCCCGAGAAGATGATAGAGCAGATGGAAAAGGATCAGCAGGTGCAGCTGACAGAGGAGAAGGAAGATCGGAATGGTATTCTGATGATTGGGGGAATTGGGATATTCCTACCATATGCCCAGGAGGAGGCAGAAAATTGTGTTGTAGATGGTGCAACAACAAAACAATCACAGTTGATGATGACTATCGAAAAAGAAGAAATGGAGAAGACTTTGGAAGTTGCGCAAGAAGAAGAAGAGAGTGGGAATTCTGAGGAATGGCTCAATAATTTTGGCCAGGGAGATGAAAAGAAAGAAGCTGTAGCACTGAAGCTAGCAGCAAAGGAAGCCAAGGAGTAGGCAGGTAAATTTATCACTCCATGGGAGATGGAGCTGGAGATGTTGGAGGATTGGTTAAACAATCCAGGGCCAGCAAGAGAACTGACAGAAGTTGAGTTGTTAGGGAAGGAGACTGAACAGCAAGTCAGTCAAAGGGAGAATGTAGAGTTGAAGTCTGCAGCAGAATGGAAACTTGAGGCCACATATGAAGATGAATATGAAGATGAAGATGAAGGAGAAGATGGCATGGGAGATCCTGAGAATCTACCCATGTGCCAAAAAAAATTGCAGCTGAGGAGACTGCAACATCAGAGACAGCCACTGGAGTAGCTGGACGAAGTAATAGAGGAGATCAGAAGGCTGATGGTAGAGTTAGTAGACACTGCCAGCAGGGAGAAGTTGGGTAGAAAGGAAGTAGCAGCAGCAGCAGTGCAACAGAAGCATCAGCAATAGCAGAATGGAGCATATGGGAAGCTCCAGATATTTGTTTGGGATCCAGGAGGATTTCCAACAGCTATAGAGGAAGCTCATGAGTAGGAGCTCATGATTTTTGCAGTTGTGGAGTATGATGCAGGAGCATCACTCCATGTCAGCTAGCCAACCAGCCAACCATGTCAGTGCACATGCATTCAAAGTTGAAAGAGAGGCGTAGCCTCATTTGAATTTGAAATGAATGTAAATTTAATGTGCTTAGGCTGTTGAGCTAGGAAGCCATGCCTTTGTGCAGGCATTAGATAGGATCGTCTTTAATGCTAGATCGGTTGATATCTAGGTCCAGATGCTGGACTAGATAGCCATTTATTGTAATTGAATAAGGTAGGTAGACCTGGAGGGAAGCACTCGATGAGACCCTCAGGTAAAAGAGATTTTCAGATCTCATTTTGAGAGAGAGTAGTATGGTTGTCGGAGAGGAGAGCCAGAGAGAGCTCAGGAACACCATTGTAAAATACAGGCATTTGCCATTTGTTATTGAAAATAGAGCAGTTTTTCCTACATATTTTGTGTATATGGATGTCTGTGTGTGTTCCCTATGTATGTTATGAATGTATGATTGTTGAGGCATTCTACATGAGTGTGTTTGATTTCAGGGTGAAGGTCTTTGAGGCTTCATACCAAGAGGGTGTGACAAAACACTGAGGTTCTGATGGCCGTGCACAAAGGATGCACTTATGAACTCTACGAAGTTAGACAAAGACATGTTGAGGCACAGGAACTGAAGTCAACAACTCAGGAGGAAGACCTTTGAGGTTGTCGAACACCTCAGGGGGCAAGGCTGTGTAGGAGGAACACAATTGCAAATAGAATTCTTCTGGGAATTCTGTAGAGCTCTGCCAAGTGGGAATTGAGCATATGCACTGCGGTGCATTGGAAGAAAACTCTTTCAAGAGTTGAAGAAGGGAATAGAATCACTTATGATTCTGGAAGAGCTCCACCAAGTGGGCATTGAGCAGGTACATGAGTGCACAGAAGAGGAAGACAGAACTGTCGAGTGTTCTATGTAAGAGAATGAAATCTGCTAGGAGGGCATCGAGTCTGTTTGCGGGTAGACACAGGAGTAGGAAAGAACTCTTTGAGTTCAAGAGTGAAGAAAGAGTCCACTGAGGGACCTTTATTGGGTTACTAAATACCCAGAAGAACTCATCCATTTAGGTTGTTGGAGATAGGAGGATAGCAGGAGGCGTCCATATTCTCCATCTGTGGGAGAAACAGAAGAAGAACCGAAATTCTATAGAGGTTTCGTAGCTGAGGAGAAGCTCAGAAGAGATAGCACCAGCATGTGCACAAGAATACTCTGCAAGGAGTGCAGGAGCCAAAGAATCCCATGAGGACTCAGAAGGACAAGGAGATCAAGAGGAACAATGATTTTACGTGCATCGACAAAGCGCAAGGTAAAGGAGTTCGCAGGGAGAGAAAAGAAGCGAAGGTCGAGGCCTTTGAAAGATTGAAATCCTCCAAAGGCAGGGAGAAGGATAAAGAAGCTCAGGAGGAGCCATGACAACCATCAGATTGGTCTGAAGAAGAGATCTGGACCGTTGAGGAGTTCACATCTAGAAGGAAAAGATCAGGAAGGACACAGAGTGGGGATATCGACAGTCGTCGGATCTCACTCGAAAATCCCGACAGCCATTGGATCGGGAGGAGTTTCACACAGTTTAACCTCAGGAGGAGGATCGCACAAGAACAGATCTAGGTTGTTAGATCTGTGGCAGAAATCTTGACAGTCATTGGATTTGCAGGAATTTGCATGGGGGTTAAGCTTTCATGGACAGCAGGGGAGAAATCCCAACAGGATATGGAGCCGTCCATTTGCAAAGGACAGGGGTCAAAGATCAAGCGCCCGTTGACATATCACCAATCGGGAAATCGGAGTTCTTGAGGACAAGAGGAACGAGACATTGGAAGTCTCAAAATCCCAACATAATAGGAATCATCTATCTAGTAGGACGCATGGTAACCATCAACGCATCAGGAAAAAGATGCGACAGGAGTTAGCGAGTGGACAGGTGGCACATCGCCTATTGGGACCTCGTGAGAAGAAGAGTGGATAATTGAGCGTCAAGAGTCACGAAGGTGCGAGGTCACGAAGCGACGAAGTGGCAAGGAAAAATCAAGATCGTCCATCTAAGGAGGACAGGTGGTGAGAGATTGAGAGATCTTGCGAACTTGGGAGTTCGCAGGGTGAGGGCCCAAACATTGGGTACTTCGAGTCATGAATATGTGAGGTGCAAGAAGGAGGATAACCATTGGATCCGGATCGTAGGAGGACCATTGGATCCGCACGTGGGATCGTGTATCGGAGTCTTGTGAGAAAAGGCTCGAGGATTTGAGTGCGGGGATCGTGAGATTGAAAGAAGCAATATCCCGATAGCTGGAGGATAGTGTGGACCATAGCAAAGCCGTCGAGTGGAGTACAGGTGGCATGAAGCCCTCCGGATCTCACCGTGAGAAGTCCCGAAATATTGGTGTCAGGACTCACGATCCTGCGAGGCCCGAAGTCTCGACGAAATAAGGGACCGTTGAAAATTCAACCCACGTGCCCACTTGGGAACTTCAGCACATCGGGTGTCGCAAGGTGGAAAACCAAGTGTTTGATATAGCGAGTCGCGAAGTCGCAAAGGAGGTAAGGCCACAGACACAGGGCAGTGGTCATATGGTGGAAGCTTAGCTAGGAGGGCTAGCATGTAGGAACCGAGCGCTCATCGGAGATCAGGGATTGATGAGAATAAAGGTTTGTCACAACATATTTACGAAACCCTGAAACCCGATATTGAGATTGGGGATAATCACGGTTCTTGCAGAGGCCGCGACAGGTGAAGGTAAGGCCTGTGGATCGGGCATTTGACAGGGATTCCACTTGGGAATCTAGAGAGATGCTTCGGCTCAGTAGAAGAGAGGATAAGAATGATCCTGCGAGCAGGTGAGTTGGAGGTGTATGGTCACACCTCGCCTGCATTATTCTTTGAGTGCTTCTTCAATTCTTTTATCTTCTTCTATTTGAACCTTCAATTTTTTGATCATTTGTTCTAGTTCTTGAGTGTCTTTTTTTTTATCTAGTTCTTCTTGTAGTTTCTGGTTTTTCTTATTTTCTCTTCTGATAACTTCTATGGCACTCATTAATTCTTCTCAGAAGTCAACTTCTGCCTCTTCAATTTCTTCTTCATATGCTTCTTCATATTCTTCTTCGGAGTCTTCTTGATCAAAGTATTCTATTGCCATGAATAGAACTCTCCATGTTTCACAGTCACTGACATCATCTTCATCTAATGATGAGATGTCCTGTTTGGTGCAAAAGATTTTCTTGAAAACTTTCTTTGTAGTTCTTTTACCTTTATATGTTTGTCTACCTTTTGAGTAACCTTCATCATTTCTCTTTTTCTTATGAGGACATTTGTTAGCAAAATGACCAATACCATCATAATTAAAAAAAATTAAAGGAATCTTACCTCTACACCTACCGTTGGTTCCCTTGTTCAATATTTTGATGAAGTTGGCCACTTCTTCATCATATTCCGAGACGTCACTGCTGCTACTATATTCTTCTTTTTCCTTTTTATTTTGTTGTGATCTTTAGGATGCTTTGAAGGCTGCTTCTTTTACATCTAGATTTTCTTGTTCAGTTCTCATGTCATATGCTGTGAAGATTCCATGTAGTTCATCCATTCTTATTGAATTTAGATCTGATATTTCTTCTAGTGTTGATATATTAGGGTTGAATATCATAGGAAGATATCTTAATACCTTTTGAACAATTATATATTCTTCGATTTCTTCTCCCAATCCTATGATTTCATTCACTATTTCATCGACTCGTAAGAAGTAGGTTGTGATATCTTCATCTTCCTTCATCTTTAGTTGTTCAAACTGACCTCTGTAAGTTTGAATATTTGTTTCTTTGAATTTTGAATCTCCTTCATAAATATTTCAAGGATTTTGCTAAATCTCTTTAGTAGATTTACAATGTGCAACTTTGGTGAATATCATATCACTTAGACCATTCAAAAGTGCATTTTTGGTTTTGGAATTATTCTCACCGAGTTTCACTGCTTTGTCATTTGTTGGTGGAACTATTGGTGCTGTGTATCCATATTGTAAATGTGTTGAACCTGGATAGAATAGATCTAACTAAAAAATAATACACACATTTGTAGAGAGAATTGGATAAAGAAGAAGAAGGAGAGAAATAATGGAAGAATTCTCATTAACCATTTTCCACACTCAAAGAGTGAATAACTTACAATAGATATAGGATACATGAGTAAATAATGAGCCATAGTGGTGTTATAGAGTGATATGGACACACACCAGTAGTTACATGAGTGAACTATCACCTAGTCCAGTCTCTTAGGCATTTACAGGAGTGAACTGCCACCTAATTGAGTTAACTAGTCAACTAGTCTTCAATTAACTGACTGAACAGAGAGTAGTGAGGAGTTAACTTAGGAAATCAAGGGTAATGTGCCAGTCTGGTGATGATCCCAAGGAAAGTGCGCATTAGCTGGTGATGATCCCAATGTTGCATGGTGACAAAACCAGTGCAACATCTAAACTCAACTCAACTAGTCAAACTGAAGTGTCAACTGAAAGAGAATATTCTCTAGGTGGAATATTCTCCCCTAAAATATAGGAGATTGGATAATGACTAATTATGAATAATAAACAAGGAAAAACATTAGGAAAAAAAAATCCTAGGTGTGTGTAAAGTAACTCCAACACCCCCCCCTGAACATCACTATGGTGAAAATAAAGAATGGGTCCCTGCAACGAGGCCATGTTTTGGATAAAATTTTGAAAACTGTGCAGCCATTTCCATAAAAAAAACTTAAATTTTGTTTATTTTAAAATGATCATAACTTCACTTCCCGAACTCCATTTTGAACAATTTTTTTTTAAATTGGATATTTTCCTGAGAAGAATTCAAATATCCAATTTTTTTCTGCAAATTTGGCTCAGAAAACACCAGAATTGAGTCTAATGGGCGTGACTCCCTTTTTATCTCCTGATATGCATGCATTACACATGGAAAAGTGTCTGCATGTGACTCCTGATATGAATGCCATATATATTCCACACGAATTTCAAAAAAAAAAATATGAAATGGAGTAGACATCATCTTCAATTAATGGAATACAAATTTCTGTAGATACTTGTGTAGAAGGCTCTTCAAACTGAGATGATTTATCTTCTATTAGCTTTTCTACATTCTCTATATTTTCAACATTTTCCATGCATTCTTCCTTATTCCCAAATAAAACCTCCAATCTGCTCCATAAATCATTTGTATTGAATTCTTGCGAGTCATCATATACTTGATGGAGAATTTCGGGAGAAATAAAATAGAGGATACACCCTATGGCCATATCTTGTCTATTGAGAAAGTCATTTTTCTCATCGACAAAATCAATCTCTACTTCCATTGCCATAGTTATTTGGTACAAGCCTCTGCATCTGAGCATAAGAATAATTTTTGGCTTCCATTCCAAATAGTTATGAGGCGTGAGAAGTATTGTTGATGAATTAAACATAGATTCCATCTTTATGTGTTCTTCAATCTTCATTACTTGCAAAAAATAATTTTGTGTAGATTTTGCTTAGCAGTACATCAGCTCTGATACCATGTAAATGTGTTGAACCTACACAGAATAGATCTAGCTAAACAATAATACACACATTTGCAGAGAGAATTGGATAAAGAAGAATAAGGAGAGAAAGAATGGAAGAATTCTCATTAACCATTTTCCACACTCAAAGAGTGAATAACTTACAATAGATATAGGATACATGAGTAACTAATGAGCCATATTGGTGTTCTAGAGTGATCTGGACGCACACCCGCAATTACATGAGTGAATTTTCACCTAGTCTAGTCTCTTAGGCAGTTACGGGAGTGAATTACCACCTAGTTGAGTTAACTAGTCAACTAGTCTTCAATTAACTGACTGAACAGAGAGTAGAGAGGAGTTAACTTAGGAAATCAAGGGTAATGTGATATTCTGGTGATTATCCCAAGGCAAGTGTGCATTATCTGGTGATGATCCCAATGTTTCATGGTGACAAAACCATTGCAACATCTAAACTCAACTCAACTAGTCAAACTGAAGTGTCAACTGAAAGAGAATATTCTCTAGGTGGAATATTCTCCCCTAAAATATAGGATATTGGATAATGACTAATTATGACTAATAAACAAGGAAAAACATTAGGAAAAAAAAAAAATCCTAGGTGTGTGTGAAGTAACTCCAACACATCTACAATTGATTTCCAAACTTGAAATCCCTGTGCCTGTATATATGTCTTTATCCTTATGGTCCAAAAAGCATACTTATGTCCATCAAACTGTGGTATTCCATTTTTATATGAGTTGGTACTCTCCATGATCTACCTTTCAGTGGTTAAATTGATTTCTAAAGAAACCTGCTCTGATACCAATTGTTGGATTGCTAAGAGGGGGGGTGAATCAATAATAGCGTAATTATAATCCCTTTTCTTCAAATGTTATATCAATGTAGAATTTTTATCCAATAATGAGAAGTAAGAAATAAAAAATCACACACATACACAGTACACCAGTTTTTTAGGTGGAAACCCAAATCGGGAGAAAACAACAAAATGTTTTTTCTTATATGTCTTGAAGAATTACATTCATTGGAAGCACCA
>CBVK0100804248.1:0-10758 GCA_900067695.1 Picea abies
AAATTTGTCCAATTGGAATTGTTAGTTGTGTCTTCTTGTGTAATACGAAGACAAATTTGTCCAATTGGAATTGTTAGTTGTTTCTTCTTGTATAATACCAAGAAAAATTTGTCCAATTGGAACTGGAATTGTTAGTTGTATCTTCTTGTGTAATACCAAGACAAATTCGTTCAATTGGAATTGGAATTTCTAGTTGTGTCTTTTTGTGTAATACCAAGAAAAATTTGTTCAATTGGAATTGGAATTGTTAAGTTTGTCTTCTTGTGTAACGCCAAGAAATTGTTTTCCAATTGGAATTGGAATTGTCAGTTGTCTCTTATTTTGTAATACCAAGACAATTTTTTCCTTTTGGAATTGAAATTGTTAGTTGTGTCTTCTTCTGTAATACCAATAAAAATTAGTGTTGGGGTTCTTGGAAGCCAATTTTTCTCTTTAAACATGGGGAACATACTGACTCAAGATAGAAATTGCTTGAGGAAATAAATACCCATTGAAAAGGTAGAATAAGAAAGATAAAATGAAAGGTTATGTATGTCAATGCGTATGATTTTATAAGAGGGAAATCAAATTTATAGTGGAATAGATGTCGCTATTGTTTCTCTATCATCGCCACAAGCAAAGCATGCGAGTTCAATAGAGACCAATCCAATCAATATGTCATCAAGACAAGTTATTGTGGATGACCAGATGATGGAGGATTTTCTTGGAGATGATTATAAAATGGATGAAGTTAGAGAGGCAATTGGTCCACAACATTCTAGTGAAGAAGTTCATATGGTGCAACCTCTTGTTGTACAGTCAGAATTCATGAAACTAGTCGTGGGCATGTCCACTCTCCTCCTAGAATTGATATTCCATTTATTAAAGGGGAAATAATTGCAATGTTGTTAACTCTATTGCATGGGGGTGAAGAGTATGAGAATAGGGCTTCATCATCCCTATCTAGATTGAGCATTGTGTGGAAAATAACTTCTAAACACATTCATGTGGATGAAATTAGTATAAAACCAGTTTAAGGTAAGTTACCTAAGAATACTATTCGTTATCATTCTTATAAAAGATTTAAAGAAAATTTTGATCCAAAATCCAAAGCCGATAAATGTCAATTATTTTTGGCTTTGTTAAAATCTAGAAGTTTCACTTCTTTTGGGAGAATTTTAGGCATTAAAATAGACAATAGTTTAGAAACAAGTCATTATATTGTTAGAAACCTTGTTGATGATTTTCAAAGAATCGATTATAAATATTTTTCCAAATATCGTAATGTATCCCGACGTGTCTTGGCACAATCAATTGTTAGCAAGGTCACAAGAAAACATCGTTTGCTCCAATAAATCTCTCATCTCATGAAATGAAATATAAAATACCTTAGAAAGTATTATAATAGATAAGATATCCTCAACAGAGGAGGCCCAAAATATTTTTGGGCCTTCACTCGTAGGCTACCTCGTTCTGACATGAAGTTAATTATAGCAGTTAATGGACTAGTACATTCGTTCTGGCATGAGAACACTAGGCCTTGTTCCAACCAAAAAGATGTACTAAAATTGAGAATGGGATATAGAGATTGTGAACCCCATATTAATGAAAAAATTGTATGAGAGATTCAAGACAATACATAGTGCATTTAACTTGGGCCAAACATCTTTCCATAAATTCAAGCCTTGGTATGTTCAAATAAACACAATTCGTAACACATGTTGTTGAAGATATCACATTGGGTATTGTTATACACAATTCGTAACACATGTTGTTGAAGATATCACATTGGGTATTGTTATTATTATGACACATGTGTGTATATATATATATATATATACACAATTCGTAACACATGTTGTTGAAGATATCACATTGGGTATTGTTATTATTATGACACATGTGTGTATATATATATATATATATACACAATTCGTAACACATGTTGTTGAAGATATCACATTGGGTATTGTTATTATTATGACACATGTATATATATATATATATATATATATATATATATATATCATCGTCATCTAGAGACTTTATTCACAACATCTTGTGTACCAAGCCGGAGGGTTTTACATTTTATCAAAAATATTGCTTGGATGGGACATGCCCTAAGTATAGTGGAATTACATTACCGAGCAAGTGCATCCATGTAAGTGATGAGTATGAATTGGGGAGGAAATAGGTTTCTTGCAAATATTTAAATATGTCACATATGATATTGATGGAGGGAAGGAAAGAAAAAAGATACAATTGGTGACTTCACAAGTACGAGTATGTGACTTCATGAAGGACTTCGTAAAAAATACACGACAATATGTTCAACATGTCTATGTGGCTCAATGGAAGGACAATCATTTTAGAATATGCATAGATACATTTCCCATTGGTACTATCTTATCAGTGGTTGATTTTTCTTATAACTACATGCTTCAACCTCTAAATGAAATTCAAAGTCAATATTATCACTTAGAGAAGGTCATCATAATGGCCCATATCACATACAGGCATGGGCCAGATAATAACGAAGAAAACATAGTTATATTGAAGTAGTATCACTTCTACATAAGAGATGATCAGTTCCATGACTTAGCCTACATATAACATTGCTTTAAATGGTTTTACAATCACCTTAAGGACAATAACATATAGATGGATCAACATTGTATTTGGTCATATGGTTACGCAATCCAGTTCAAAAATGCTCATGTATTTAAATGGTTCTATATGGTGCACAAAAAACTCAAGGTACCACACATTTGGAACTATTTAGAGTTCGGGAATGAGAAAGGGGTTCTTGATGGAGTAGAAATATGCATAAAAAGAGCATTACAAAATAACAAAATGAAGTTCACAATTAATTCCCTCATTCGAGACGTGAAGTCCTTTGTTGAATGGTGTTCTTTAGTAATGGGAGAGGGAAAAAGATCTCGTGAAGACCAATCACACAGGAAAGGACATGTACATAGATATTTTTGGGAGGTGGTTGATGTATATCAATCATAGTGGCATGAATGAAAAACAATCTAGGGCACTCATGGATTCCATTCAGTTTGAACATTTGACAATGTAGTAGTTGAAATATGGATGGGAAAACTTTCTTACTTTTGTCGTCCATGTAACAATAATGAATGGGATGATTGTGAATTGACAGAGTGGTTTGATATATGGGATCGTGTATCACTCCCCATTTGTCAATGTATAACTATGGAATTATCCCATTTGGAGGAGTACCAGTCAAATATTTTAGCAGATTATGATCATGGACCAGATCTCATACTTCCAAGTTCAGTGAAACCTTCTATTTAATTTTTAATAATTAGCATCAATGTTTTATTCTTTGGTCTCTTAATGGACTCATGTGTTGGCACTCTTTTTTTTTTAGTGAACATATATGAAGTGGTTTCCCTAAGAGCTAATGAATGGAAAACTTATTATTTGTTGGAACGTTGCTTAGAGGGAAAGCATACCCTCATGCGATCAATAACAAACTCTGCAAGAATTGAATTTCCGATTGGATTGATGGTTATTAACAAAGAATATATGAAACATGATGGAAGAACACAGAAGAAAGGTGCTTATGTATTTCAAGATTATAGACTAGGTGAAGTTGTATACTAGTTTATGAACTTGGTTGTAGGTACAAACCTCCAACTGCAAACAATGTCAAGTAAGAACTCATCAAAGGTACGATACTTATTTCATTACTTTGAGTATGAGAATTTAATGGAGACCATCAATATTATAAGTGATCTTGATGGTCTACTTCAATAACCATAGGTATGTAAATGGAATAATTGAACAAATATTTCATATTTATGAATAATTGAAGATTTGTCTTCATTTTATGGTTGTTATGGTATTCTTGTATTTTGTGGTTCTTTTTTTTTGTTAGGGAACTATGTTTATCCTTTCCTTGTCTTTTCTTTGCCTTGATTGCCTAGGCTTTCCTTACCTTTCCTTTCATTTCCTCTCCTTGGCTTGCGTTTATTTTCCTTAACTTTCCTTTCCATTCCTTGTCTTCCCATGCCATCCCATGCCATGGATTGCCTTGCCATGCCTTGTCTTGCCACACCATTCCTTTCCTTTCTTTTCCATACCATGCCTCACAATGCCATTCCTTTCATTTCTATGCCATGACATGCCTTTCCTTCCCGTACCACACCATTCCATGCCTTTCCTCTCCATGTCATTCCATTCCTTTCCTTTTGATGCCATACCTTTCCTTTCCTTTCCATGTCATTCCTTTCCTTTCCTTTCCATACCATTCCATGTCACACCTTTCCTTTCCAAGCCATGATTTGCATTGCATTTCCTTTCATTTCCATGACATCGCATTCCTTGGATTTTCATGCCATGCCTTACCTTTCCATGTCATGTCATGCCTTTGAATTCTATTCCATGCCACGCCTTTCCTTTACTTGACATGTCATGCCATGGAATTCCTTTCCTTGTCATGTCGTGCCCTTCCATGCCTTTCCCTTCCTTGAATTGTTATTCCATGCCTTTCATTTACTTTCCTTGCCTTGTCATCCAATGACATGTTTTTCCTCTCCATGTCATGCCATGCTTTTCCTTCCCATGCCATGATTTTCCATTCCTTTCCATGCCGGTCCATTATTTTCCTTTCCATTCCATTCCATGCTTTTCCTTGCCATGTTATTCCATGCCTTGCATTGCATTGCTTTGGCTTTCCCTACCATGCCTTGCATTTCCTTTCCTTTCCATGCCATGTCATGTCTTTCCTTGCCTTTCCATGTCATGCCTTTCCTTTCCATGACATGACATGCCTTTCCTTCATATGCCACGACATGTCATTCCATGTCTTGTCTTTTCATGTCATTTCATTCCTTTCCATGCCTTGCCTTGCCACGCCATGCCTTTCCATACCTTAAATTTCCATGTCATGCCTTTCCTTTCCATGCAATCTAATGTCTTCACTTTCCATGTCATTCCATGACATGCCTTTCCTTTCCATGCCTTGCCTTTCCTAGCCATGTCATTCCATGCCACACCTCTCCTTTCCATTTGTTTCCTTTCCATGCCATGCCTTGCATTTCCTTTCCTTGCCTTCCCATTCCATTTCATGCTTTTCCTTTCCATGCCATACTTTTTGTTTCCTTGTCATGCCATGCAATACCTTAGATTTCCATTCCATTCCTTGCCTTTCAATTCATTTCCTTACCTTCCCATGTCAGTCCATGCCATGGCTTACCTTGCGATGCCTTTCTTTGCCATGCCTTTCCTTGCCTTGACTTTCCATGCCATGCCTTGCATTGCCTTGTCTTTCCTTTCCTTGCCTTTCCTTTCCATTCCATGCCATGCTTTTCCTTTTCATGAAATGCTTTGCCTTCCCTTTCCATGCCATGCTTTTCCTTTCTATGCCATTCTATGCCTTCCCTTTCCATGCCATTCCTTGGATTTCCTTGCCATGTCATACCTTTCCTTTCCAGACCATGCCATGTCATGTCATGCCTTATATTTCCATGCAATTCCTTACCTTTCCATGCCTTTACATGCCATGCCATGCCTTTCCTTTCCATGCCATGTCATGCCTTTCCTAGCCATGCCATGCCTTGTCATGCCTTGTCTTACCATGTAATACCTTGCCTTTCCATGCCATGCCATACCTTTCCTTTCCATGATATGACATGCCTTTCCATGACATGCCATTCCTTTTATTTACATGCCATGTCTTCCATTGCCATGTCATGGATTGTATTTCCTTGAATTTCCATGTCGTGCCATTCTTTTCCCTACCATTCCATTCCTTTCCATGCCTTGCATTTCCTTTTCATGCCATGCCTTGCCTTTCCTTTCCATGCCTTTACTTTCCTTTCCATGTCGTTCCATGCAATTCCTTGTCTTTCCTTGCGAAGTCATTCCTTTCCATGTCATTCCTTGATATGTCATGCCATATCTAGCCTTAAAAACAAATGCTAGATCCTCCAATAAATGATTTTATGGGAAGAAAAAATGATAATGAAGGGGCCCCACTAGCTGAAACTCGGTTCCCTAGATCCAATGCAACTAATTTTTTGTCCATTTGAGTCTCGATTTGAGTTTTATCATGAGTTGCAAATTCCCTCCTCAATCCATTCAGAGACATGTTGGAAATTTGGTCTAGGGGCATGAGATCCAAACCAAGAGACATAATGGATTTCCTTGAGTTCGCTCACATCTATCTAGACAAGGCCCATGTGACCACACTACCCACAATCTCATGACATAATGTTATTGAAAACCAAACTCTTGTTTAGAAATTTCATTATACCTCATTAAGAAAAAACCTAGTCCCGGTGATCCTCCAAAAAATAATTTTCCAAGCAATAATGACAGTGGAGGCCCCCCATGACTTGAACCCTAATTCTCCATATCCAATATAACAGACAGTTCATCCATTCGAGTCTCATTTTGATTTTTATAGTGAGTTACAACTCCCCTTCTTAATCCATTCAAGGACATGTTAACAATTTGGTCTAGGGGCATCAAATCCAAACCGAGCAACATAACATATTTCTATAAGCTCTCATACATATGTTTGTCCAAGGCCAATGTGACCATGCAATTGTCTGATATAGTGTTCTTGAAAATCGACCTCTTGTTCAAAAAATGCACTATGCCTCATTGAGAAAAACCCTAGTCTTGGTGATCCTCCAATAAATGATTTTACAGGAAACTGAATGAAACCAAAGGGGCCCTAGTATATGAAACCGAGTTCCTTGGATCCAATGCAACTGACGGTTCATCCATCTATGTCCCAGTTTCAGTTTTATTGTGAGTTGCAACTCGCCTCCTCAAGTCATTCAAGGACATGTTGGGAATTTGGGCCAGGGTAATAAACTGGAAACCGAGTAGCAGAACAAAGTTTCATAATATCCCAAATAGTTTTTTGGCCAAGGCCCATGCAACCATGCTACCCACAATCTTCTGACACAATGTTATTGAAAATTGACCTCTTGTTCAAAAATTGTGTTGTGCCTCATTGAGAAAAACCCTAGTCCCAATAATCCTCCAACAAATGATTTTAAGAGAAACAAAATGAAAGAGGAGGGGCCCCACTAGATGAAACCTAGTGCCTCAAATTCAATGCAACTGATGGTTCTTCCATCTGAGTCACAGTTTGAGTTTTATCATGAGTTTCAAATCTCCTCCTCAAATTATTCATGGACATGTTAGCAATTTGGTCCAAGGGCATAACATCCAAATCAAGCAACATAACAAAGTTTCATAATCTCCTACATGTCTATTTTTCCAAATACCATGTAACCGTGCTATCCAAAAATTCTCGACATAGTGTTCTTGAAATTTGATCTCTTGTTTAAAACTTGCACTATGCCTCATCGAGAAAAACCCTAGTTCCAGAGATCCCCCATCAAACATTTTTTCGGGAAACAAAATGATAATGGAGGGGCCCCACTAGTTGAAACTTGATTCCCCAGATCCAATGCAGTTGACGGTTCATCCATCAGAGTCTCAGTTAGAGTTTTATTGTGAGTTGCAACTCGTCTCCTCAATCCTTTCAGGGAAATGTTGGCAATTTGTTCTAGGGGCATAAAATCCAAATTGAGTAGCATAACAAAATTTTGTAAGACCCTACATGCATGTTTGTCCAAGTCTCACGTGCCCATGCTACAGACAATTTCTCAACATTGTGTTCTTGAGAATCAAACTCTTGTTTAGGAATTGCACTATGCCTTATTAAGAAAAACCCTAGTCCTAGTGATCCTTCAACAAACATTTTTCCAGGCAACGGGATGAAAACGGAGGGGGCCCACTATATGAAACTCAGTGACTCAGATCCAATGGAATCGACAGTTCACCCATTTGAGTACTGGTTTTATTTTTATCATGAGTTTCAACTTGCCTCGTAAAGCCATTCAGGGACATGTTGGCAATAGACCTAGAATTAAACCATGACCATGACATAGACCTAGACCTAGACCTAAACCATGAACTACACCTATACCTAGATCTACATCATTACCATGATCTATACCATGACATAGACCATGACCTAGATAATGAACTACACCATGGCAAGACAAGGCATGACAAGACAAATCATGGCAAGGCCATGTCTAGGTCTAGGTATGGCAATGCAAGGAAAGGGAAGGAAAGTTGAAGCAAGAAATGACAAGACTAAGAAAAGATAGACATGGAAAGGAAAGGAAAGGTCTAGATCTAGGTCTAGGTCTATGTCTGCATGTTATATCTTGTTATAAAAGTTATTGAGTTGAAAGATTAATTTTAATTTCTTTGATTTTAAATAAGGCCTTGAATTTTTTATTTTTTTTTCATGCAATCCAAAAGAAATTGTGGATGAATATTATAATTAGACTACACCACAAGGATGGAACACAAGCCTATTTAGTGACATCCCTTTCTATGTGAATCCTATTAATTATGATAATACATGTTTCACAACTATGAAGATACCTAAGATATATGAATAAAGAAAGATTATTTTATGACATTGAAATTCTCATGCAAGTGTTTTTCTCTAGGATAGATGGGATAACAAGTTGTATAATTACATGCTTAATGAATCCTTTGATTGTAATTTTTAGGTATCACACTTGTTCATTTAGTACAAGCATTACCTTTTTTAAGCAGAAAAAAAGGTATGATACATGGATGCCATTATTTGTTTATTAAATTAGCTTGAAAACAAATTTATTAGAATTTAATTGACTTTGGAAATAATTTAATGGTGTTTATTATTATAGAGAAAAAATTCTTGTGGGCGACTCAAAGAACAATAAATTCACTATAACGATGAAAATAAATATATTTTTACAAATAATCGGTTTTATGAATATCCTAATGAAAGTGAATTTTAGATGAATTTTGGTTATCCAAAGCAAGGCAAGGCAAGGCAAGGAAATCCAAGGCAACACAAGGCAATGCAAGGCATGGAATCAAAATTCAACGAAAGGCATGGCATGGGAAGTCAAGTAAAGGAAAGGAAAGGCATGGCATGACAAAGAAAGGAAAGACAAGGCAAGGCAATTGAAGGCAAGGCATGGAATGACATGGAAAGGAAAATCATAGGATGGCATGTCAAGGCATGGCATAGCAAGGGAATGCACGGTATGGCATGGAATGATAAGGAAAGGCAAGGCACGTCATGACAAGGAAATGAATGACATGGAAAGGAAAGGAAATGCAAGGAACGAAATGGAAATTCAAGGCAAGGAAAGGCATGAAATGGCAAGGAAAATCGTGGCATGCCATAACATGCAATGGATAGGCAAGTTATGGCATTGAATGGTAAGAGAAGGAATGGAAAGGCATGGCATGCAAAGGAAAGGCATGTCATGGCATGGAAAGGAAAGGCATGCCATGGCATGGAATGACAAGGCATGGATTGGAAATTTAAGGAATGGAATGGAATGGAAAGGAGAGGCAATGAGAGGCATGACATGGCATGGCATGGAAAGGAAATGGAATGCATGGAATGGAATGACATGGAAAGGTATGGTATGGAAAAGAAATACAAGACACAACATGGCATGGCATGACATGGCATGTCATTCCATGGCATAGAAAGCCAAGGCATGGCATGGCATGGAAAGAAAATGAATGACATGGCAAGGAAAGGCAAGGCATGGCATGGTAAGGAAAGGCATGGCAAGGAATGTCAAGGAAAGGAAAGGCATGACATGCCATGGCATGGAAATTAAATGCAAGGAATGGCGTGGAAAGTCAAGGAAAGGCATGGCATGTCATGGAAATGCAAGGAATGACATGGAATAGAAAGGAAAGGCATGGCATGGCATGGTAAGGCAAGGAAAGGAAAGTCATGGCAAGGGATGGCATGGAAAGGAAAAGAATTTCAAGGCATGGCATGGCATGGAAAGACAACACATGGTATGGGAAGGAAATACAAGGCATGAAAAGGCATGGAATGGTAAGGAAATTCATGGAAAGGAATGGAATGGCATGGAAAGGAAATGCATGGGATGGCATGACATGGAATAACAAGGAAAGGAATGTCATTTCATGGTAAGGAAAGGCATGGTATGGAAAGGAAATTAAAGGCATGAGAAGACATGGCATGGAGAGGAAAGGTATGGAAATACATGACATGCAAAGTTAAGGCATGACATGGGAAGGAAATTCAAGGCACGGCATGTAAAGATAAGGCATGGAAAGGCATGGCATGACAAGGCAAGGAATGGAAAGTCATGGAAATGCATGTCATGGAAAGGAAAGACATGGATTGGGAAGGCTAGGTGAGGCATGGAAAGGAAAGGAAAGACACGACATGGCAAGGCATGGAATGACATGGCATGTCATGGAAAGGAAAGGAAATTCAATTCATGAAATGGCATGGCATGACAAGGAAAGGCATGACATGACAAGTGAAGGAATTAGAAGACATGGCATGGAAAGGAAAGGTACGGCATGACATGACATGGCATGGAAAGGAAAGGCATGGCATGGAAAGAAAAGGAATTCCATGGCATGGTAAGGAATGGTGTGGAATGGAAAGTCAATACAAGGCATGACATGGAAAGGAAATGTAAGGAATGACATGACATGGCATGGAAAGTAATGGCACAGTAAGGAAAGGAAAGGCATGACAAGAAATGGCATGAAACAAAAAGATAAGGCATGACATAGAATAGGAAGGAAATTAATGGCATGGAATGAAAAGGAAAGGCATGTCATGGAAAGGAAAGGAATGAAAAGGCATGGCATGGAAAGGCAAGGCAATGAATTGCATGGAAAGACAAAGAATGGAAATGCATGACATGGAAAGGA
>CBVK0100804250.1:0-12189 GCA_900067695.1 Picea abies
GAGTTAGGTAGTAATGAACTATACCATTCAGTAGTATCCCCAGACATATTTTGTAGAAATAATTGACCTGTAACATTGTCTTGAATGAGAATGAAAACATCAAATGTAATTTTCAAATTAAACAAATGTTGCTCTTCATATTTTGAAATATTTCCAAAGAATCTAGAAATTTTTTCCATAGGAAAACTGGGAATTTGAATATCTACTTCTGGTAGATTGAAAGGAGTTCTATGAAATCACCTCCTTCCTTGGAAATCTTTTCCTTTTGTTGAGTCTTGTAAATCCATTGATGATATTGGTGGAGAATCTAAAGAAGCATCCTAACATGAAAGAAAATCCTCATGGGAGTCATAATCTAATTCTTATTGAAAATTTTGAATCCTTTCAACGTAATTTCATGGACTTTTAAAAGTTCTTTCAATGGAATCATCACGGAGTTCATTCTCCCAAATATTTTTTTCTTCTTGATTCTCCTTGATGTTATTCAAAAAAATTTGAATAATCTTTTTATAAACCACGTGCATCTAGAGAAAGAAACAATATTATTGAATCTTCTTTTCAAAACTTTCAACCCTAGAGACTCTTCTTCCTCAGTGTGATATGAAGAAGGGCCTCAAATATCTTGAAAATAAATGGATCCCAAATATGGTCGCCAAAATTTTTGATGTTAGATTAGATTAAGATCGAAACAAAAACGTGATGAGGATATGAATCCCCCTGCATTTTTATATATGTCATACTCCTCTTTGGCTAAAACATATATCTTGAATATCTTGTATGTGGGAGAAGGCTAGACAAAAAACCCCATATATTTATTTCTTGGATTTATCCATGAGATTGTTCTTTAACAACCTAATCTCATCTTCAAGTGCAGCAAGAAATATTTTAACAATAGAAATACCAAAGGGAGGCTCTAATATCAGAATATCTATTTTATAAGCATCATATATACAACCTTCTAAATCACATACAAATACATCCATATCTTCTTCATGACAAATAGAATAAAATAGTTTTGATCATTCAAATAATTTTAAAATATTATAATGGTTATAACAAAAGATAATTTGATAAGAATACTTGAAACATCTTACCCTCAAGAAACCCAAGATCTAAAACATCATTGAAGTCATGCCCTGATGTAATTTTTTGTGGAGTTTTATTCATGAAATATATATTCAACAATACACAAAATATCTAACAGTCATATACATGGTTGTGAATAATCCATGATCATATAAGAAAATTATTTGAAGAATACAAGAAAGAACACTAGAATTTCAACCTTGTGTTCAATTCAAAATTTAAATCATAAAGATTTGAGAAAATGGTTTAGAAGAAGAAAAAGATTCGAGAATACGAAGATATTTTTTTTTGTCATAAGTTTTTCTACATATTAATGTTTTCACCTTCTTCTTCTTATCCTCTTCTACTTTCCTTTTTGATTCTAGAACCCTTGATGATGCCCTTTGTTTTCTTTTAAAACCAGTTCTAACTACTTGAGTAGATAGGGATTTTCTTCTCTTGAAGAGATCACTCAAATTAATGACTTAATTAAGTCTCATTAATTAATTTACATAATTAATAGTTGTATTTTGAAATGGGTCCTTTTCAATCTTTAATAAAAAAATTTAAATAAACTTTTATTTTCAAAAATTTACTTAATTTCATTTTAAAGGGGGACCGTGTTTTAGTTTTTTGGATAAAATATCCAACTTTTCAGCCATGGAAAATAATTTATATGTGATTTTACTTGTATTTTATTTCCAACAAGTCCTCCTAGGAACAATTTCATTTCCTTGATCTCAATATATTACCTCTTGAAGTCAAAGCATCAAACAAATTTATCAATAAAGCATAAAACTTTGCTGACTTTTCTTTAAATTTTTTAGAAACTTATGGAAAATTTTATCTCTCAAATACCTATCCCATCATCTTCCTCGTTGAAATACCTTTCCAACGAGGTAAATTTTGTGCAATTTCAACTCTGAGAACTCAAGATATGGCCATCAAAATATTAAGACTAAGTAGTCGTTCATTGATTTTGACGGGGAAATTTGGGCCCTTGGATTAAATTTCTCTCTCCTTTATTAAAATTTCAACTTTTCCTCATAATTCTTATCCCACATGCATGGGATTATTGAATTATTTAGTGTGTATAATAAAGAATGTGATATACACTTGGTAAGAATTAAAAGAAAAATATGGAGAATTATAGGTCAACCCCTTAGGAAAATGATTAAATAATTAATATTTTGACCAAAGTCATCCTCCACCCACACCCAATCAATGCCTAGTGGCATGACAAGTCAACATTATGAATGAGCCATTAAAATGTTTCCTTGTGTATTCACATGATAGGTAAAAAATATGTACACATGATAGGTAAAAAATATGCCACATGTAACCAATAATAATATTCCATGTGTCTGCAATAATCAAGTGCCATGTGTCATCTATTCATAGGTATCCATGTGTAGTGCTCTCATTGAATTCCATGTGTAATCAATAGAAGTCTTCCATGAGTTAAGGAATAATTGGTTGTGATGTGGAACCTTCTCATTGGTTAATGGTAAATATTAGAATAGTTTAATAAAAGTTAAGTGTTGTGAAAATGTTAATGAGAGAAGTTAAGGAAATGGTAGTATAGAAGGGAGGGGATTTGTGGGTGGCAGAGGTTAGGGAGTGACATAGGGTGAGTTAATGAGGGGTAACATGGTGGCAGAGGTTAGGGAGTGACATAGGGTGAGTTAATGAGGGGTAACATGTAGGAAGTGGGAAAGGGTTCGTTGTTATATCTTGAGCATGCGATCTTGTATTTTGAATCCAAAAAATGCATAACGAAGTTGAGACTAAGGGTTGTGCAATGAAATTTTTATCATTCAAAATTTTTTTTTTTTGATATCAATTTATTTTATTATTCCATGAGAGGAAAGATAGGGGTGACCAATTTTTGGCAAACAATGCATTATAACAATTTGCCAAAAATATGCTAAAAATAATTTTTAATGGTGTGAGAGTCCCTACATCAATACCATATATATATGGGAGATCTTTAAACTCATAACATAAATGAATATGGGTCACATAATGATATGTCTCCCAATAACTAAAATCATATAATATATGTTTTATTCTCTTCTCCATGTTGTTGCATGATTGGTTGTGGTTCATTTCCTCATTTGTATCATGTTCAATCTACAACACATGGATCTAAAAGTACTTTGCACCATTAACTCAAGAATTGTCTCCAACTTGTAGCTTAGAAATGAGTATAATAGGATATTGAATTAATATCCTATCACAACTTGTCCACAAATAAGTCATTACTCGTAAGTAAATAAAAAATACACATTTCTCCCAATTTTAATCATATTTCTAATTGAAATGTTAAATAAATGCAATGGAATACACCTTACGCCAAAATTATGGTTTTGGGAAAAAAAATATGGAGTTATGGGTAAGTAAAAACATGTGTAAAGGATGACAAAAAATAATAATTACAACACTCGTCAATAGGTTACTTAAAAGTACATTCAAGAGGCTTGTCCTATTTGTCATTGGAATTGTAATTGTAGGGAAATATAAGTACCCCGAACAAAAAGGAAAGGACATCGAGGAGGCATGTCTTATTTGTCATGGGAACTGTAGTTGCTGGGAAACTTATAGGTACCCTGAACAGAAAATAAAGGAAACTGAGGAGGCTTGTCCCATTTCTCATGGGAATTGTAATGGCAAGGAATAATTTTGTCCAAACGATCACATGAAGGTAATTGGTTTGTATTTATTTAGATGTATGATTTAATTGATGCAAATATGTGATAAAAATATATTTTTTCTTTGTTTGGACATGTCGTTTCGAAGGAAACAAATAATACCAAGAATATAATCCATCTAAGGCACCTACTATATATTGTTCTCCCTATGTTCAATCAAATTCAGACTAAAAGGTTATTGGAATAGATGGTGGTGGCTAAGATTCGATGTAAATGAATCAATGTGTTTTTGAAAAAAGTGAGTCATATTATCGCTTTTTACTTCTAGAATTTAAGAATTATGTTGTAATTTTACTTTTAATCAAGAGTAACATCAATCAAATAACTTCCAAGGGCCAAAAATCATTCTGAATAAATGATTTTCTTGGTATGTAGATTTCAAATCATTAACTTATCAAATGAAATAAAAATAAAATAGTAATACACATATGTTTTTCGTTCATTAACCTATCAAAAGAAATATAAATTAATATTAATACACACATGTTTTAATCAGAAAAGACAAACAAATTCACATTCACATTAGAAAAAATACTCACATAGTTGTATGGTAACATTATCCTAGACACAAACCTTCAATAAGTGAACAACAAATTACAAAATAAAATACTCACGTGCTATTCTTACACTCAAATAATAGCTTAAAAAAATTATCATTCTAGATACCAACTAATAGAGATTTCATGGATCTCACCCTATCTAAACCGTAGAATAAATCTATCTGACCATATGAAAGAAAGAAACCTAATTCAAAAACTAACTACCATCATGTTTACTTTATGAAATTGATAAACAAAGCGTGGAATTTCCATAAGTGTCACCATAGCATTAAAAGAAACGTCTTTCTCAAACCAAGCCATGTATGCACAAAATCTCAAGCACAAGACAGAAATGATGCAAGCCAACCACAATCTACCCATAAAGGGAAATCTATCTACATGCTCATAAAGATATGCCAATCAACTTATTGACCCAAGTACGATACAACACCTCTTACACCAATGAAAATGAATTATAATTTTCCTTGTTAATCGATAAGAAAAAACATTTGTCATGGATCACAGTCAACTACTAGTATAAGCAGATAGAAAGGAAAAAAAAGAGACAACATTTTTCACCAATTGGTTTCAGCTAAACAAACCTCAAAGGTTATGAGAATTAATCTCGTCTTTTACTCCTCTAAATTGCTTCTAGGTAGCCCCCGCCATTTATGCTTCCCTGTAGCAACCTTGACCATGTATGCTTCCTTGCACGTAACTTTCATTATCAGTAATCTTACTGTATAAATGTCTTATTTGACCTCAACATTGGCTTTTAATGACTTACAAACAAGTAAAAGCATATTCGAGCAAGATTTATTAGGCATATTCCAGCTAGTGTTATGCAACTTTGGGTTCAAGAATGAGGAGGTCCAATTTCATTGCATCCTCTAAATGACATGTGATGGAGACCAGGAGTGTTCTCAAATATACGTACAATCACCTGAAAAACTGACAACTATATAGATTAAATTATGGTCATCCTGCAACAAGCATTTCGCCTATAAACCTTAGGTGTCATTACAGTAATAACACGTTGTTGTCGAAACACAACAACACTTTCTATGGAAATCGGATCCCTAACCATTCCATGTGGTTAGGAATAATGTATCGTTCCGCACTTGTGTCGTTATGAGAATAAAAAAATTCCGAATTAGCCCGACATTTCAACGATTTTAAATTACATATTGTTGTGATATTATTTTGTGAATGTATGTGGCTTTGTCAATTCTCCACTATGTAATCTCTAATGATCTTAGTGTTCTTTTCGACCACAAGGCCCATATACTTCTTCTTTATAGTTACAGTTATGGTTTTTTTGTTCTAACAGTTGTCAGTAGATGATGGTCCATTATGCGTCTTAGTCGTGACAAGTTAGAGTATTTGATTTTCTTTATCAAAATTTATATTTCTTAAGATGGTGATTATTTCAATGTATGAGACCCTACCCCCTCTCGATTTGAACTTGTAACCTCTTAAGAGGAAACACATGTTCCTAGTCATTAGACCCACTCAAACTGTATTATATATAGTAATATTAACATTTAATAACTAAGACTTTTATTTTTCTTTATATTTACCAATCAAATTTATTTATTTTTATTTTTCTTTATATTTACCAATCAAATTTATTTATTTTCTTTTATGCAATAAATCTTTTATTTTAATTTAAAATGAAATATTAATAACTCTCCCTTCTATAGACACACAAAAAGAAATATGGAAAATATATTTATTATATGTCTTTGACATGATATATTGAAGTCAATTCAATTAAAATTAAATGTGCATTACTCATTTAAACTAGAGCATTGATTTTAAAATTGAACTTTAAAATTTATTAAATATTTTTTTTAAATTAAATAAAAAAAATATTTATTTATTATTTTATTGATAATATTTGAGATGTAATTAATTTTTACTTGTAAATAAAATTATTTGACATAAAATAATTTCAAAAAATAAAAAATAAAATTATTCAACTTTTTTTTTTATTGATAACCAATAAAATATAGTCATGTCTTTTGTCCCTTAGTACCAATACTTGACTTATCATACCAATAAACAGAATTATAATAAATATTTTTTACATTAATTTTTTTTAATTTGAACATGTTCGAAATGCTAGTAACAAAATCATTATGGATATAGAGCATATAAAACGAAGTATGTTTAGTCATTTTAACTTAGCTTGTATGTTCATCGATATAAAAAAATATAATATACTTGGTTTGTTTAGTCTTTGTTTGTTTAAAATAATATTTGGTGCTCATATTCTTTAATGAGAGCTAAAATCTTCAGAGAAATAGGGTTAAGTGGGAATTTTAAGGGATATATTTATCGACATCAATTGGGTCTCAAGTTTGAGGAACTAAGTTAAGTATTATTATCAAATGATACAGTTTTTTCAATTAGTAATATATTCTTTACCTATAAGTATTAGTATCAAATGATATAATTTTATCAATGTAGTAATATATTTTCTACCTTTACCAAAATTTAAAATTTATGTAGTAGTAATTCCTTTCATAATATAACTTAAGAATTTTTTTTGTCATATTATAGCTTATTTTTATATTATATGATTTTAATAATAAGATGTTTATTAATCGTCTCTGAGGTGTAGAACAATTGGTGACAGAGTATGTTGTTAAGGTGCTCTGTGATGTTAAAGTTACCAGTTCAAAACCTGTGTGGACAAAAAATTCAGCCATGTTAAGGGTTGTTGTGGCTTAAGCCGGGTGTGATCCCCAAATAATTTTGACAGCTTAGATGCCCGTAAATTATGTTTTCTTAACCACAAGTTAGTCCAACATGTCATGGACAAACTAACAAACAAAAAAAAATAATAAAATGTCTATTAATCCTTCTCCAATAATTCCAATGGATTTTTCTTCGAATATTTATAATGCAATGGTTATTTATTACACAAGATAACTCTACTTTATGTATGAGATAGTAATAGAAATCTATTCCATTTAAAAGTATTAAAATGTAGGTGTATGATTTGATAATAGGAATTATTGACATTTTAACATATAGTGATATGCTTGTATGGGTGGGTAAGAATAAGTTGAAAACCTTAACAAAATGTTGTGTGATGTTTGAGAGTATAGAGAATTACTTATAAGTTGGGAATCCCACAACTAATTTGTCTTTCATAAATTTTAACAATAAATTAATTAAATATTTAATATTTAATTATTAATTTTTTTTTAAATTTATTATTGGTAAAAATATTTTTTTTATTAATTTTTTTTAAATATTAAAATTTAATGAAAATATAAAAGTATACTGTATGTAAATATGGTCGATATTATAATTGCAATTTTATAAGTGAAAATAATAATAAATATATAAAAAATGATTTCTAAACATATTAATTATAATAATAATTCTTTTATATAGTTAATATAATATTTTAAAATAATTATTAAATATAAAATAATATTTTAATATGAATTAATATATTGTATTTATATTTATAACTAAACAATAATTATTAAATATTTATATATTAATATTATGTTTATTTTTAAATAAAAAAATGCTTTAATTTAAACATACCTAACCTCATAACATGGTTAGGAAGTGATTGTCATTAATTGCAAGCATTGTTTAATTGCAAGCATTTTTTTTTATTATAGTAAGAATGTCTAGGTGAGTGGTATTAAGGATTTTAGTATTTTTTTTGAAATGTTTTATAATAATGTGTGACATTGAAAGTCACCCTTCATTTCCTCATTCATCCTTTACTCTTGATATTTATATTTAATGGGTCAGTTTTGGCAATATAGATCATGACTTGCAAGGATGGATACAAATGCATTATTCTCAATGCAGATGGTGGAGCTCGCTCGCATTTTCCTCCACATTTTTCTATAAGTTATTGTTGTATGTGAGACCAAATAAGATATAATATAATACTTTTATTACATCTTCATACTTGTGGAATGTTTCCTTAATGTTCATTTAAGGAACAATTCAAATGAGTTTAGTCTACAATGGTGGTTTTGGGCCCATGGTATTGTGTCCACAATATTTTTCGACCTTCTTCTATGAGACAAAAAAAGACAACAAGAGTTGACGTGAAGCTTAATGTATGCATCTTGCTAATAAATAAAAATTATTGATCCTTTCCTTGCGGTTTTTCCTAGTACATTGTTGGGTTTTCCATGTAAAGGTGTTTTGTTCTTGTAAAAATAGTGGTGTTTTATTTTGGTTTATTTCTTCAATTTTTATTATTCTTGGTGTTTTTATCGTGACATATGTTTAAGTTTATTATTGATTGTTGTTTATTTTCTAACAAGTAGTATTAGAGATCAGTTTTTGTTGAGATTTCATGTGTGTAGGGTTCATTTACATGTGTTTGCAATGGAGTCGATAATAAATATTGAAAAGATTTACGAGGTAAAATTCACCACATGGAGGTCAAAAATAGAAGATATACTGACCCTAAAATATTTTCAATTGTCGATTGAGGGAAAATCAAAGAAATCATCATCGATGACCAATGAATATTACGAGAACTGAGATCGAAAGACAATTTCCATTGTCTGATAGTATTTGACACAGAGGGTATAATTCCATGTTTCACAATAAAAGATAGTCAAATCATTATGGAAAAAGATTCATGATTTATAGGAATGAGACACAACAAACAATTTGTTTTTCGATGAAGATGTTGTTTAACCTCAAAATGAAGGAAGAGAGTCCAACATATGAACATTTAAATGAGTTGCAGATTGTGTCAAACCAACTCACTTCATTGAACATTGTATTTGATGATGAGATATAAGTCGTCCTACGCTTGAGCTCAACTCCTAATAGTTTTTATATTTGGTCGTCACCATAAGTAATGTGACACCAAAAGATAAATTGTGTTTTGAATATGTTTCTAATAGTTTATTAATTGAAGAGATGTGTCGGAAATCTATGGAAGAGGAAATATCAAATATGGAGGAATTAACCTTTGGTGTCCACAAAAGGAAACCAAATAGAAAGAAATCAATGAAATCCATCTTTAGAGTGATGCAAGAGCAACTCTCCATGTCAACAATGCACTAGCCAACCAAGACATTCAGCGTGCATTAATACAGAAAGGGAGAGGCTTAGCCCTCTCAATTTTAAAATTTGAAATGTAATAAATGGTTGTAAGGATGATAAACTCCATACCATGCCTTTGTACAAGTAGTGGTTAGGGTTTCCTTAAATGGTTACCTGTTTCCTTAGGGCTTCCACGTCGTAGTCAGGCCTAGACATCCATTTATGGAATGAAGTCGTAGAGGTATCAAGTCGCTCTGTGATAGCGATAGCTCATAGACGGTGATGAGGATAAGCTCATGGGACCCATCGTTTTTGTTAAAAGGGAATGTTAGGAATCAGAGTAGAGATTTAGAATATTAGGAGATCTTGGTTAGAGAGGTGTGGGTATAGAGGCCTTAGGAGGTCTAAGAAGTTCTAAGTGAACTTGATAGAACTGAGACTTGTTATGGTCCAGTCTTTGTAAGCACTGTATAGATACACAGAGATTAATAGAAAAGAATATTTTCCTACATACTGTGTGTTTGGTGTTTATATGTTGTTATGCATTTCATGTTTTAAATGCATAACTAGTGAGGCATTGCATAAGTTTCAATTTCTTCCCGTCTTGCAATTTCCTAGTGTAAGGAGTTCACATAGTCCACAAGGTGTGCGTTGACAGAGGTGAGACAACCTTGGGAAAGTTCAAGAGGGATAGCGTTGAACCTTCATCTATAGAAGTGCAAGGAATTTCATAGTAAGAACTCTTTATCGAGTTTGGGAGGAATAGAGTTGTTGAACACTCTGTCTGCTCAGGAGGGAATGCTTCAGCAGAAAGTTGTCAGGCAGGCACTTTTGTCTCTTCGAAAGGGTTGAAGAGATAGAGATATTTTGAGGTTTGAGCAGTTGAAGATCAAGGAGGAGATAAAAAATGTGCAAGGAGTGCACAGAGCCCAAAAGTGACCAAGTTTCGAAGGAACAACAAGGGAGAACCCCAGGTGGGCGTAAGGAGTTTTCTTTTCAAGAAAACTTCTCGAATCTGAGTTATTCGAGATTCTTCAATGCAAGGTGTGTGCAAGAGTAAATATCTAAGAGGATGAAGCTCAAAAGTGAAAGAAACTTTGGAAAGGTCGAAGAGAAGCATCGAAGGCCGAGACCTTCAAGCACAGAAACCTTCCTAGAGAAAGAAGAAGTGCAAGCTCAAGAGGATCAACAACTATCGTCAGATCAGCAGGAGGGACGAGATCTGGATCGTCAAAGTGCACATCCAGACAATGTAGGATAAGTGCATAAGAGATTAGCCGGCAACCGTCAGATCTCGCACAAAGGGGCGATATCCATCAGATTCATGAGAAGGCGCCTGAGGTTTAACCCTCGTATAAGCAGAGGAGAGAGGACTCGGAAAAGTCTCGAACACACATTGTGACCATCCATTTTCGGGAGGAAATGCGGTGGAGATTCACATATTTAGTGGAATCAGGTATCAAAGGATCGGAGGAGGATTCTTTATACTTTACGAAATGCGAATTCGCAAAAGGAATCAAGGTTGTCTATTGTGGAAGGATGGGTGTTGAAGATCCAGAAACCATCGGGGTTTAAGACTTTCGAAAAGTAGAGGAGAAGGTAAGCGCGGCAATTCACGATCACTGAAGTCGCGAAATCACTCCAGCCGTCGGATTTGGGGTGACAGGTGGAAGATATCTGGAAGCCACCAGGATTTTGGTCACTAGAAGTTGGGAGGTGAATACTCTGCCAAAAAACCCAAAAGAAAATTGTCGATATTTAATCTTGGTCATTGATCAAGTGGAGGATCTAGACCATAGATTCGGATGTTATCGGGTCTCTGGGTTTCGGGGATCTAAAATGGAAAGGAGGAGTATTGTATCATGATTCCCCAAATCGCAAAAGCCAAAGCGCTCGAAGGAGTTGATCCCAAGGTTATGGAGGTGGTCATATGGGGAGGACCACAAAATGAGCTAGTGCTCACTGGGCTCTTTTCGGGATTTCGAGAATTCAGATACCAGGTTTTCGAGGAGGAAGGATTGGCCGCGTTCCAATCTCATGAAACGCGACTTGCCTAAAGTGTTGGCCCCAGGTCATAGGAAAGGGTCACATGGACGAAAGTCGAAGGGAAGAGCCAGAGCTAGATTAAGCCCTTTTCAACATTTCGAGATCCGGGAGATTGAAGGAAGGAGGACTCGTGATATGTGAAGTCCCGACTCACAAAACCGCAAAACGATCGTGGTCATCGATCAAGGAGGATGCGGGATCAATAGATCTGGTTTGGATAAGGATCAAGCTTTGAGGATTCGAGGATTGAAGTGTTTGGTTTACATTTCACCTACACCCACGAAATCATGAAATGAAAAATAATATTTGGGGTGTAGGCCATGTTCATAGCATCGTGGTCGCATGAAGGAAGGGTCACATGCCAGAGATAGAGGAGGATCTAGCTATGGATCTAGGGCCCATTTTGGGGTTCAACATTTCAGAGGATAGGAAGTCGAGGAGAGATTGCAGGTAGAAATCCTAAAATGCAAGAGGCATGCAGCCTAAAGACTTGGATCACAACCTAGGGTCACGAGAGAGGAAGGTGATAATAGATAAAGGTGCCAATGCCAAACTTGGTGTTTGTTCATAACATAGAAGGGTGCCAAAAGGTGGGGCGTGCACGTAGGTTTAGACAAGTCCTACGCAGGGACAAAAAGGGTCCTGTGAATTTGTTCAAGAGGTTCCAATAGGGAACCAGAGAGTCATTTCATCTCATGGAGGTAGAACGATCCAATGAATGGGAGGTCGTGGACCCTGCTGAGGTAGGGGGTCTGCATCAGGTGGTATCAGAGCCACTTTTT
>CBVK0100804256.1:0-11135 GCA_900067695.1 Picea abies
TCACTGTTGATCTTGGGCAACTTGAGCCCTTGGATCAAAAGGAAACCCTAAAAGTCACTTAGGGATTCTAAAGGAGGAAAAAGGCCAAATGAGAGGTTATTCTTTCTTGGAGAGATTGAGAGATTGAGAGAGAGCAAGAGAAGGAGAAAGTTTCCATTTTCTGAAGAAGGGTTTTCAGCAAAGAAGTGGCACGATTTTCAAGGCAAAGAAGGGCACGGATTTCGAGGCAAATCAGCAGCAAGAGAGGAGTCCATATGGTACGGATTTGGTACGGCAGCAATTAATTTTCTGAGCAGGCCGTACAACAGCTCGTTTTTCAAGGCAAAAGGGTGCATTTATTGAGCCGTACAGGCCGTACGGCTGCCGTACAGCAGCAGCATATTTTTGGGCACGTTTTCCAAGGAATCCGTACAGCATTTATTGCTGGGACAGGCCGTACGGTACGGCTGTCTGTGCACAGAAATCGAGGTTGCATAGTTTGGGTTTCTTCCAGTTTATTTCAAGCATGGAAATCGAGGGAAGAGATAAGTAAATGCTGTTGGTTTTATTTTTTTGCTGATATGTAATTCCCAGAATTGAAGAAATAAGAAGAACTCCCTCTCTCTCACTGGTTTTCCCCACATTGGGGTTTTTCCAGGGTCATTTGACCAAAAATCTTTGTGTCATTAAATGTGTGCTTGCTGATATAATTTCTGAGTTTTTAAGACAGCCATTGAAAAGATTATTTATTTCATGTGTTTCAGTCAAATATCACTTTAATATTTAATGCATATTAATGTTGGCAAATTTCATTAATATTGGGAAAGGGCATTAAACATTTGGAGTGATAAGGAATGACTTAAACCGGGATTGGGATAAATTGCAGGGTGAGAAAACACAGAAAAATCAACAACCAAGTGGTATTTCAACCGGCTAACCCTTCTTGTCATGGGCTGCCCACACAGTTTACAAGTCGATCTTTGCCGGTTTGTTCCATTTTCATGTTCACCATGCTGCAAAAATGGATCCAAAGCCTTCGGCATATTGTCAAGGCAATACTCAACTTCCAACTTCAAACCTAGGGCAAAAGAAAACAAAAAAAAATGAACATCAAACACTGTGGGAAAAAAAACCAGCTTGCTGGTATAAAAAAAAGTAGACCTATAAATTGTTCTATGAGCGATGAAAAATTATAATAAGAGGCCAGAAACATGCACTTTAAAAACCCTGCATCGATTTAGAAAAAGAAACTAATTAAGAGGTTGGAATTTGAAGAAATACTTGGGATTTGAGAATATGAAAACCATAGGCAGATAGGAATTGATCCCCACTCTAATGACAAAAACTTTTATGGCGATGAGAACAATGGTTTTTCCCTCCTAAGATCAGTTGTTGATGATGGTAAACGCCTTCCCTCTTATTCCTCAACAGCTGCAAAGACAAATGAGTAAAAACAAAAAACAAAATAGGCACTTTAAGAGTCAAAATTGGCACAGAGGATTTTTTCCATCGTGGCGTGTTTTTTTCCTGAAAAATCACCCTTTTTTTGTGGACACCGCAATGTAGCGACTTTTTTGACAAATAGCAATTTTTCAAGGCATTTTTTCGTTTAGGGTTTAGCATTGCGAAAAAACACGATGTGACCGATTTTTCAGAGATTTTTCCATCTATGCTTAAAACAATATGAAATTGTATGTTTATTGTCACCAAGGTTACAATGTACATATGTATTATGGTACGATTGATATGGTGGATTCAGAACAGGGAATAAGTGCTGCCAAAATTTAGTGTTATTAGTAGGCCACATTGTATCTTATATGCTGAGGAGGTTGAGAGAAAAAACAGTTCTTGCATCTGGAGTGGATCAAGCCCCCAAAAGTCTAGCTTATAGAAGTCCAGTGCCTTTACCATCAAATGAGGGATGTGATTCTAAGATTTTATCTTGATTGCTTGGTAAGAAATTTCCATTTTATCTTGGCCTTTTTATGCCAAGGACTCTACTACTCTTACTTTGAACATGGTTAGATTAAATTGAATAGGTTTCAGATTCCTTGGATTTTGGGGGCATCCTTCATTGGATTCCTCCCATTATTCAATTTATTTCTTCTTTTGAATACTGTTCCAGTTCTTCTTTGTCAAATTCTCTTTCTTTGTTCATAGGTTAAGATACATCTTGCCCTTTCTTCGGAATCCATTCTTTAGTGTGGACAACCGGTAAACATTGATACCACTTTACCAGTTGACAACTTATCACCTGCAAATCAAGAAATCAAGAAGCACCCATTCTGGCATTAGCATAACCGACACAAGTGCAGACGTTGGAAGCTGCTAGACCTGGAGACCCATGATACAAATGGTATCTGTTGTTTACAAAATAATTATTAAATCAACCTTCTATTGTCTGGTTTGGTGATTATTTTTATAGGAATGTTTCCTAAATCATTATCACAAAGTGAATATTCATTGACCTCACTCTAGATCCTGTGTGAATTGAGTCATCTTTTAAATTTCAGCTGATGCTGAGAGGGAGACAAATTGCTCGATGCAACTTGTTAGTCATTGTCCCTCCCCAGAATTTGATAGTTGTGATGATCCTATTGCCTATATTTTTTGTCGAGTCCTAAAATTTACATCATCCATTACTAATGTGAATTGGGCTGTATTTTAGTCTTATATGGTTTGTCTTTTCAGGGCATGTAGTAATGAAATGTTGATGCTCATATTTTGAAATATGATGAAAACTGATTTTGGGATCCATCTTATCAAATTATGAAAAATATTGGTCGTTGCATTAGTTCATACTGAGGATCAAATAAAAGTTTGCCAGCGATTGGTCAAAAGTGAGGTCTAGTAGTATTCTTTGTTTTAGGTATATTAAGACTCTAGAATGTTGAGGTTATTATCCTTTACGTGGACTGGTCTTGAATTTGGAAATGGGACATTCATTGGTGGATATGCCTGGCGATGAGCTTGAGAATTTGTATTTAGTTATGCATTGTTATTTTGATTTCAATAATTATATTCTGCTAATTATCCTCTCGCCTGGCATTATTATGTCCTGTAATCTTTGTTTAATATCTTGTGAATGGGTCTTTTGATTTATGATTGGATGAGTTCCTACCATGCTGTATGCACCCCCATACCTCAATATCTCTTATGTGTCTCTGATAACTTCCTTGTGAAAAGGTAACAGTGAATCCATATAGTTTGGCATTCTATCCTGTTATGCTTTTCAATGGCTTGTTGGTGTATTTTGTATTTAATACGTCTGAATTTTGAAGTAGTTGGTTTGTGAATGTTTTCCTTTTCTAAAGGTTTGGTGAATATCAAATAAAGATGTGGTTATTTTTCTGCTAAGAAGAGAAGGATATGTGTTCGAAGCATAAAGTGGGCAGTTTGGTTTCAAGCTGCTTAATCACTCTTGTTAAGATGATCACTGTTTGCCCTCTCCCCACAAGGTAGTTGACGTACTACTTTATGACCCTCTGGCCATGTAATGCAATTTGTAGATGGCGCATGATTTTCAAGTCCTATGTCTGACAATTCTTTCAAATATAATTTTTGAATTCCCAACATTTTTTTTCAAATAAACCATTTATTTCTAGAATGAAGCAAACATTGCCTCACTCATATATCTGTAAATTGGCATTAGAAAGCATTTGATGGTTTTTGACAATCTGTTAACAGGACCATGGTTTGGGTACAGATGTCCCTTTAAAGAAACCAGATAGGAATGTCTCGTCATTTGCAGCACAGTTGAAGTTTGCAAGAAATCTTTGTACTAAATTGGAACAAGAAAATGTATCACCAAAAGGCAATACAGATTATAAGCAAAGGCCAGCCTCGCCACCAGAAGGGAATTCAAAACCTAAGGTCATTGATCAAGAATATGCTGAGATAGTATTTTCACAAGGACTTCAGCGTGGTGACTTTGAAGACCTTGGGAATAGTTTCAGGCAACTGGGATTTTGCATGGTAGATGTTGGACTTCTATTGGCTCGACTATGTGATCGGGCAGTTGGTGGCATAGAGCTGGAGAAGACAATATTGGAATCTTCAACAGCAAAGGGTCGTCTCATCCACTATCATTCACTCAATGAAAGAATTCTGTTGATGAACTCTGTAAATATAAAGAAAACTAAGAAAAAGCTTTCAGCTAAGGATGCTGGATTTCAGTTGGGATGTGCACATTCAAGAAATTGTTCGCCAGTGAGTTCAGACCAAAATTTCAAGGGGAAAGGTCACCATGCTGTGCCTAAAAAGAATGCTTCATTTCATAAGCAGACTGACACATTGCCCAGCCCTCTTGCATCTGATCTCTGGCAACAGTGGCACTATGATTACGGAATTTTTACTTTGCTTACTGTACCTTTGTTTCTTTCAACCTTTGAGCTTCCAATTAGAAATATTGAAAATGGTTGTACTGTAACGAATCAAGATGCTCAAGAGTGTTCCTCTCCTGATGGTCATACATATTTGAAGATCCTCAACACTGTTAATGGAAAGGAAATGTTTGCAAGTGCTCCTTCAGGCAGTCTGATCATCCAAGTTGGAGAGGCAGCGCAAATTTTGTCAGGTGGGAAGCTTCGTGCCACCGCTCATTGTGTTTGCAGATCTTCAGAAAGAACAGATGTAAGCCGAGAAACATTTGTGGTTTTCCTCCAACCATCGTGGAATAAGTCTCTTTCCTCTCCAAGGTGGTTTAATGGAGAAAGGACAGAAACCAAATATGATAGTGAAGACATATCTACATGTTCAAGTACAGATATGATGCAAACAAATGAGCTAAAAAATAAATTTATCGGCTTATCTCCCTTTAATGAAGATGAACACAGTTCAAAATATGTTGGAGAGAAATCTACAGCAAACATTGAGACCTTTATTGGAGACCTCAATTGCTCGAATGCAGTTGTCGTCAATGAGATCCAAAAGATCGTGCCACCATTAATGTCACGATGGAAAGAAGGCCAGACATTTGCCGAGTTTTCACGTGAAACTACTAGGCAATACTATGGTGCTGATGGCATGCAGTCAAAAAGGTAGAAATACTTCGTTGGTTTGTTAGCAAAATAAAGTCATTTTGCAGCCGGCATAGGCAATTGGTATTATTGTGGCTAGTCATAAGTTAAATTCCTATTAATATAATATTAATATTCCAACATGTGATAGCGGGTGCATTGGGTTCATTCTTTATAGTAAAAGTTTGGTAGTATTTTATTTTATTTTATTATTTTACTTAAATTTTTAACATTATCATTATTAATTGTTTTAATTGTTTTATGATGTTTGAAATTGGTTTTCTTCTTATCGAATTTTATATGGAGAAAGTATAATTTCATATCTCATTTAGAATTCAATAAACTTAACAATTTTTAGGATTTCAAGATTGACAGATTCTTGTGTTGTCATTTGATTTTATCATGTATGAGGGTATGAGATTGACATTTGATTAAGAGCACCGAGTCCTCTATGTACCTCAATATTGGTGGTGTTGATTGTTGAACTCCTTTGTTATGACTATAGTAAATATTAAAAATGTACCTTCACTTAAGAAAACTCATTGATTCGGCATGTTAACATTTTTCTACCTCATTTTAATGCTCGGATAAGTGAATTTCATCAAAATTGAAGGGTGTTCACTAATGTCCCTAGAGGATTGAGGTAGAGGCAAAGGCTAGAGGAGGTGGCAAATGGTGCTACTAATGATGAGGATTCCAATATAGTCGATGATTTGGAAGAAATGTAATTATTTGTTGTAGCATGATGTTTTTCGGACTCTATGGGCCATTTAGACCCTCGATGTGTATGTATTTTGTTTCGGATATGTATTGCAATTCACGCTTGGTGTTTGTTATCGCAGGATTTGTACTTGTGGAAAGCCCACCATGAGTACCTCAAATATTGCGTAACTACAAAAGATCCTACCACTGTCACCTTAGTAAGAACTTCCCACGTTTAAGTGATGGAAGAGGTCCACCACAAGGGAGGCTTCCTTGGTGACCTCAAGGGATCAAAGTAGCAAGTATAGTAGTCAAGCCTACCGCCCCCTCTCTTGATCACCGAGTAAAAGGTCTAGGTCAAGGAAAGATAAGAGGTATAAGGTTGTTTGAGTACCTTCCCATAATAATAACACTTTATAGCATGTATATGATTATTTCCAAGTTCAAACAAACAATAAATGCCTCTTAAAGATACTAGACATGAAAACTTGCTATGATTGTTATGAATTTGCAACAATGAACAATAGTACAACAACATTGAATAAGTTATAACAACAACAACAAATATTGATAAGAAATGCAACAATTGACAAGGAAAACTTAGCATATATCCACTAGAACATCATCCAATTGTTAGATGCAATTTCTGAATGAGTTAGGCCACCAATAGATGAGTGTATGCAACGAGTTAAAGAGTTATAAGGTGGATGTAGAAAATTTTATTAACAACAAGTTATTGAACAAGTTTGCAAATGTTAGTGTTAGTAAAGTTAGTAGAGAACTTAAGAGTTGAAAGAGAGTGTTTGTTGATCAATTTCACCACAAGAGAGCTATGTAACCAGTGCCTTAGGGCTATGGAGCCTTTGCAACAACAAATGCAACTATACTTGGAGCTTGATCTAGTTGCAACCAAGAGGTGGGACTCAATCTCAAAGGTGCCAGCGCATTAGGGCCTTAGAGGTTAAATCTTGAGGAGAAGGATTTCTAGGGTGTAAGCACTTTTGGGCCCTAGAAACCTTTTCTCCCTTCTTCTAGCTTCAACTAGGTCAAAATCAAGAAGTCTAGGGCTAAAATCCTAAAGTGCTAGCACTTTAGGGCCTTAGGAGTCTAACCCTAGCAAGGATTTCTTCATAAATTTTGGACAAATTATTCTTGTGAGAGGAGGAAGCACTTTTGCTCCTCTCAGAGTTTCACCAAACAAGACGTCTAGCATGAAAAAGTAAAATTACCACGAAACATTAATAGCATAAAGATAAAATTGCAGAAATTTCACTTCACCAAGATACCATGAGATAGAACCCTAATTGTAGAAATTCCATAAAAAAATCAGCAAATGGCATCCACAACTTGACCTTTCAAAGATAGTGCATAAGGTAGAAGAGCTAGATAGCCCAATAGGGCGAAAATTTCAGATTTAATGTCTCTCAAGTGAGAATTGTGACCACCCAAAAATGAAATTAGGGTTTGTTTGTTTATATGAGACAACCCTAATAGATTTTTCAACAAAAAAATAGAAAGAAGGTCAACCCCTTTAATTTGCCTCTACATAATGCCGAAATGAAATATACATCAAATAAAACCCTAAAAAAGGGTGACATCATGCTCCAAGTGTGTGACATCAAGCTCAAAAGGGGTGATGTCATGCTCTCAAGGTGAAACATTGGGCCTCCAAAGTCCATGTGGCATCCTCCAAGGTGAAAGAGTGTGAAATAAGGGATGCTCTCACCCCCAAGCCATGTAGATCATTTAGAACCACACCATCCATCAAACCTCAGCCCAAATGGTGACGCCAAGGGCTAGATGGTGACGTCATAAGCCTCCAAAGGCCTTGTCCAAGTGCAAGAGGAGTGCAATTTCGTCCTGAGGTGATGCCAAGGTGCTTCCAAAGGCAACATCCTCCATCCTCTGTGCACAATAGCTCCAGGGTGCTCTACCCAACCTGTGGGCTTTCATCCCATGTATGTGACACAATAACCAAACTGTTCAAAACCAAGCCTATCTATCCATTGTCCCAGGTTCCAAGGGTATGAAAGCCACTATCTAAGGTGTTGATTCATTGAATGACTCACTGCTCTCCATCACAAGTGCCAAAGTCCTGCAATAAGGCACAACATCTCGTGCACAACCCAAGATGTCCCTCTAAGAACCATGTCAAGGCCATTCAAAACAAAGAAGAATATGACAAAGTAAACCAATGTTCATAAGACACGTTAGTCCTTAAATCATGCAAAGTAAGTTGTTGTCTAAGTTACAAGCCATGCAAGCAATTCACCCCAGTATCCCCTTCAAGTATCACCCAAGCCCAAGAACCTGTGAGGGTTACCAAGTTTAAGTATGGGAGGGCCTTCATCTAGCCGTATTAGGTGTGCCACCTAGACATGAAACAAATGAACCAGGTAGATGGATAGGTCCCAAGAGTGACAAGGGAAAGTAAAAACCCATCAAGAGTAAGTGTGAAGATGTTATGATTTAGGGCTTCCTTCATGGCTTATGGTGTCCATTTCTATGAGCGCTTTTGTTGAGGGCGTGCTTGCTCTCGAGTTACCCAATATTTGCATGCCACCTTTTTCCAAACCCCTTCATTAGCCATCTTTCCAATCCATGCTTTCATTTATAATTTGCTTTGAGGGCCCCTTTTGTGGGTTTCCAAGCTTTAGCATTGCTTTTTTGGGACTAGGGCGAGCACTGAATGAGTAGAGCTCAAGTAAGATCGGCTTTTGGTGGTCCTTATTTGCTATTTTCACTTTCTTTTTAGCATCATTTTCTTATTGCAGCTGCAATCTACCTTCGGGATGTCAGCCCCTTTCTCATGAGAGCATGGGCCATAAATGAAGTTTAGGATATGTCAAAGGTTTTATGATGGAAAATGTTAAGTATGGTCAGGAGCGAAACATTACCCTTGGGAGCCCCCCCCAATATTACCCATTTTCCTTGGGCGGTGACAACACAGGACTAGGGCATAGAAAAGTTGACCACCAAGATGAAACAATGCAACCAAGAAAATTTTTCAAACGAGTGATCCATTATCCAACTTCAACTAGTGTTCCTTGTCCACATGCCCAATAAATTAAACACAAAACCTTGCATGAAAAAAGGACTAACCATACCTCATGGTGACACTGGCTTACCATGCCCCATACTTTGGGTTGCTTGAATGTGATGAGCCTTGGTTGATCTGTGCTGGGAGGAAAATCAGGGGGGGCTATTGGAATGCCATTTGTGGACATGCTGATCATTATCATCATCATGGTGCAGATAATGTTCTCCATTGTGGGCCTCGAGACATGATCTTCTCTAGTTATCCCTAGGCATAGGGGGGCAACATCTAACTCCAACATGGGGACATGTGCTCATTGTAGAGCGCATGAGAACCTCAACATCTTTGGTTGTCTAAGACCTGAAATCATGCGCCCACTTAAACCAACAAAACAATTTAGAAGTATGTGCTAGTAGATGTTATCCACCCGCTGTCAATGATAATCAAAAATCATATTGAAAAGAAAAAATTTCCTTAACTATGACATGATAAAAAAAATTAATGATCAAATGAAAAAATGCAATTTCCTAACATATATCTTAAAATGAGAATGTAACATGTATATATGAAAATGCAAGAAGATGCAACTACATTAGCACGATATGCAAGTTGCAACATATATACAAATGCAAATGTGAGATGCAAATGCCTACCCTAACCTACCTACCCTAATCTCTATTATTTGAAATGCTAGGTATAATCATATAACCAATAAAACCATCCTAGCATTGTACCAAAAATTCTACCCTTGTGCTTCATCATAAACCAGAACAAAGATAAATCAAACACAAAAATAACATGAGTTAGAGCAGTCATTATATCATAACTAATCATAAAATCCAACTCATGGAGGTGGGAGGGAGGGACAAAATCATGCAAAGAGGTATCAACACAACCTTGCCATATCCATCCTAGGACAAGGCCGAAAGAATCAGGCAAAGGTAGATCCTCATCCTCAACTACCAAGCCAACGCTCAAAGACTGAGAAGGAATGAGAAGGAACCATAAGGAAAATTCTAAGGTTTCCCATGGAAGAAGAAAGAGCTATGCAGGGGATCAAACCAGGCCTAGAGAAAAAAAAATGCTGCCAACCCGAGGCTTGTTGGTCATTTGTGTGAAACTAAAAACCCCCACAACAAACCATAGGTTGAAAACAACTCTATCTTGTAGGTAAGTGACTATCATGAGGAGAACTACCAACCATATCTATAGCAAGAAAGCAAGGTGAAAAGGGATAAGGCTGGAAAGTCTTGTCACAAAAATCCTACTTAGGGAAAATCATGTCCTTACCCTCGCACAATGATGGTTGAAAACTTTCTTCGTAGAGTAAATCCAAGTGCTCAAAAGAATATGTATCAAACCTCCTAGGGTATGACCAGAAATCATCACGAGAATGTTGCAATAAGTCATCCCTGGGTGATTGGAACAAATCCATAATCAAGTCATCTTCTTGTTGCCAAACATCTAAATAAGTATCAGTCACATATGATTGTTCTAAGGACAATAATTGAAACTGACCTTTGATATCTTAAATGGGATCATCACAACGACAAATCACATCCCATTTACGTCTCCCAACATGTATAAACTCATCAATATTGTCAATCACATCATCACTTTTGTTATAACATGAAGGGTCCAATGCATCCAAAGGTTCCTCCAACACATCTTCACTTTCCCATTCATGAAATGCATCGTCATCGAAAACTTGGAAAGTAGTGTAACTTACCACGTTCTTTTCTTCTTGTGTAGGAGGAATTGAGGCTTGGATGACTTCATCAAGCGAAGCAAATACCGAGGTTGTCTTCACGAGGAGCCTCTTCGTGGATTAGGTCTTCAACATGGTGTGTTTTATCAAAGTGTTCTTCTTCGGTATATTCACAAGGAAACTCATGTTCACGTATTTGGTGATCTTCCCCATGATTCACCTCTTAAGGTTCTCATTCTTCAATCAAATCTTCGCTTTCTCTAATGGAATCATGAGGTAATTCTTGCTCCTCTTCAAGGGATTGGTAGCCCTCTCCATGAATCTTCTCTTCAACTTCTTGTTCGTCAACGGATTCTTCATCTTCCTCAATAGGGATAAAACATAACCCTACCCTTTGGAGGGCCATCGTGAGATCGTGGAGAGTGTCTTCATAACTTTGTGTTCTCGGGGCCCACCTTTTGAGGAATTCCTCAATGAAGATCGTAAGAGAAGATATACTATTTGGATCAAGAGTATGTTTGACCCAATCCTTTTTCCTTGTTTCCAGAGATAGAAAAAACAATCTTATTAGCACATCCTGATGTGTCACATCTATCTCGAAGTAATAGCCAAGGACGAGCCTCCATCAAATTTTGGACAATTCCCCCGCCAACCCGAAGAAAAGAGATTCGGGTATCTAAGAACATCTTCA
>CBVK0100804267.1:7436-25498 GCA_900067695.1 Picea abies
TGGGATGAAAGAGTGTGTCACCTTTATGACACTAAGAAGGTTGAAGATGAAAAACAATTTCTCTTAAATTGTCCAGCCTATACACATATTAGATCTCATTTTCAAAATATTTAGCACACTACCAACCTTCCTAACATCTTAACTCAACAAAAGTATGGTGATCTTGGAAAGCTTCTCTTAATGTTTTTCCAGCGCTAAAACAAAATTCTAAAGAATCACAAGTAATCACTTACCCTCTTAAGGTCTGACTGACCAATTCAATCTTAGTGGACATTAATCATCATCATCATCATTGCATATTTTTAATTAAAAGATTGATTAATCTAGAAGTTTTCAATAAGTACACTGGGTGAATATCTATTTTTGGAATTATTGGTAAATTTGTTTTATTATTATAATTATAATTATGTTTTTTCATTAAAATAAAGTAATATGGTAATGTAAATGAAATTTTATTAATTACAATATTATAAAAAGATATAATATTTGTAATAAATAATAATAATATTAATATTGACTGGTAAAGTCCACAAAGGTATACATACCCTACCCCCCTTTGGATTTGAACCCTACCCTACCCTAAAAGGTATACATACCCTACCCTCTTAAGAGGAAACACATGTTCTTAACCATTAAGCCCTACAAAAATTACTATATAAATAATTAATGATGATGGGAATTTGTTCTTGTTTTAGCAATGTTTATTTTTTTCTTTACACTACTCAAATCAAAGAGATATTTCTGATCTTCTAGATTATGGTTGATTACCTCCTTATAATATTTTAATTTTATTTTCTCCTCTAACTCTTTATCCCACCACATTTTCTCCTTAAATTTTGATGCAATGATATTTTTAATATTATTTTTATTATGCAATGTGGTATTTTCCTGTATTCCCACCATCTCTACTGAGTCAAAGGTGGTTTTGGGTGAACTTTGAAGCAATTTTATAAAGTCTCTTGTCTTCCATGTTTAACTTGTTCTTATGCATTAGGTACCTAGTCACATTCGTGCTCTCAATGGGGAAAATGTTTTATTCTATGAAGAGGATAGGATAGGTGTATTTCCTTTAATTTAGACATAGTGAAATTTACAATTATTTTCAAGTCCATAATAAACTACTTTCCACCCTCCATTTATCATTTTCTCAATGCCATAACTCCAATTGAGTTTGTGATGAATATCAATTCCAAAATATTTGTATCAAGGAACTTTCTGCAAATTGTTGTTGTCATATATAAAAAAGTATTATAAATGATCTTATTGGATTTAATTATTATTACTTTTTTATATAAGTATTAACAGTGATATGAAGGAACTTCCTCCAAGTTGTTGTCATATACCAAAGTATTATAGGTAATCTTATTGGATTTAATTATTATGATTTTCGTTTTGCCAATATTAAAAGTCATATCAGTATTGAACTATAAATCCTTAAGGATTCTTAGTTGCATGCCAAGATCGTAAGATCTCAACAATATCATCGACATAAACTATATCAGGGAGACACCCCAGGGTTCTTCCAAACAAACTTCTAACTTGTCAATGTATATACAAAGAAAGGTAGGGAATAAAAGAAAACCTTGCTTGACTCCAATATTGTTGTTAATTTCTTCTTAGGATAAACTAGTAGTTAATTTAATCGAGTAAGTAAACTTATGATAAAGAAAAATGGAAAAAATGTATTTATTTTATTTAACTATGGAGTATGAGTTAAAATACTCATTTTCTTAAAATGTAGGGTAAAAGTTACATGCCCAAGACTTAAAGATAGGTACTAGTAAATTAATCTAAATAATATGGTTTTTCTTAAATAATGATAATGAATCAACTTACATTTATATTTGTAAATAACTCATGATAATAATAGTAAGTGTCCCATTACTAAATTTAAACAATATTACAATATGACTCTCCACTCTTAAATTACAACTAAGTTATGATAAATTTTACTTACCATACCACTCTATCACTCTTGGGTTACAACTAAGTTATGATAAATTTTGTAAGCACAAAATCTACATGGAAAATGAAAATGTATGACGTGACACTGGCATCATAATGAAAATGCATGACGTAACACTGGCATCATACTTTCATGGGCGCAAATGTTCAATTAACTACAATCTCACTTTATTAAAAGTCCACCGACTACAATGTCGCCGACTGATTCATTACATGTGATCCTCGACGCTGCGGGGCCCGTATGCTGTGATGTTACCTTTCTAAAGAGGTGTTCACATCCCAACTGCAGAACTGCAAGCGCCTATAAATACCGTAAGAGAGTCTGAAATGGAATCACCTCTTCGAAAGGCCTGGAGGAGTTGAACTCTTTCTGATGGAGATAATGTTGGTCGTGAATGTTCATCCATGGCTTCTGCTAATGCTAATGATGTTAAGCAGCAATTTGCTGTTATCTTCTTCTAATGCAGCCACACCATCCTCGAATTCGAATCCGTTTGTGTTTATGAGTGAGGATGGTGCGAGCGCAGCTGCAAAAAAATATGATTACATTATAGTCGGAGGAGGAACGGCTGGCTGCCCCCTCGCCGCAACACTGTCTGCCAAGTATTCGATTTTGGTAATAGAGAGGGGAGGATCTCCCTACGGAGATCCCGAAATCCAGAACGCCAGCGCATATGGAGACCTACTGGGGGAGACCGACAATTACACTTCCCCTGCACAGTCGTTTATTACAGAAGATGGACTCACATTAGCGAGAGCGAGAGTCCTGGACAGAAGATGGACTCACATTAGCGAGAGCGAGAGTCCTGGGAGGTGGAACTGCTCTCAATGCCGCCTTCTACAGCAGGGCGAGCTCCCAATATGTTCGTAGTATGGGGTGGGACGCGGGGCTTGTAGAGCAATCGTATGAATGGGTGGAGAAGCAGAATGCCTTCAAACCATATAATCTCTCCACCTGGTCATCCATTTTCAAAAATGGACTCTTGGAAGCAGGAATCGTTCCAGACAATGGATATACATTGGATCATGTCGAGGGAACCAAGATCAGCGCCTCCACCTTCGACAACAATGGCAAAAGACACACAGCAGCAGATCTTCGACAACAATGGCAAAAGACACACAGCAGCAGATCTTCTCAAGTCTGCCAACTCCAACAATATTGTTGTTCTTCTCAATGCTACCGTCAGCAGGATTCTCTTCAATACCTCTTCATCTCAAGGTAATTCATTCTTCACCTGCATTCAAATTACACAGGCCAGTCTTATACATGAGCTAATATTGTTTGCCTAATTTCCCAATCATAAGATTTGACTTATAGATTTATATCCAGATCTGTAAATGTAGATTCAATATTTTGAGTATGGGAACTTGCAGGAAAGAAGGGGGGCTCCTATGGGAAGCCGAGGGCAGGCGGAGTAGAATTCATGGACGCCCGTGGTCAATCTTATCAAGCTTTTCTCAAAGATTCATCACCTTCCAGCGAGGTAATCGTCTCTGCAGGATCCATAGGCAGCCCCCAGCTGCTCCTGTTGAGCGGAATCGGCCCATCTGAACATCTCAAAGAATTCAATATTCCTCTAGTCCTACATTTGCCTTTAGTAGGCCAAGGGATTCAAGACAGTCCCCGTGCAACCGTAACCTTGCAATCCCCCACACCCATGGAATTCTCCAGCATACAAGTAGTGGGTATTCCTAAAGGCTCTCAAATATACATCGAGTCCAGCTGTTTCGTCCTGCCGGCTTCAGCTAGTGTAAATGGCAGCGCATCCTCATCCCCCAAGCACATATACGCTGGAAACATATTTGAGAAGCTGGCGTTTCCATTGTCGAGAGGAGAGCTTCGGCTACGCAGCAGGGATCCTCGAGGCAATCCATCTGTTCGATACAACTATTATTCCAACCCTCTGGACGTGCAAAACTGCGTACAAGGCGTGAGGATGATCTCTAAACTTCTGAACACACGATCTCTGAAGGGATTTGCATCTTCAGCAGTTAATAAGTCCGCTAATGGCACGACGGCTAATGGATTTCAATTCATTGGGCAAGCGTTGCCAAAGAACACGAGGGACGATGCAGCTATGGCTCAATTCTGCCGTGATACTGTGAATACAATGTGGCATTTCCATGGAGGATGTCACGTTGGGGCTGTGGTTAACCAGAGGTATCAGGTGATCGGAGTTGATAGTCTCAGGATTGTGGATGGCTCAACATTTAAAGACGGACCTGGAACCAACCCACAGGCCACCACTATGATGCTTGGCAGGTAATTATTACATTTATAATATTCTTAAAATTTTAGTCTGTTCTGTAGGTTTTTGTATTTAAAAAGGGCAACCATAATATTGTTACATATTGATATGTGTGCAGGTATATGGGATTGAAGATTCTTCAAGAAAGAGCGTGAAGAAGCTTTTGCACTGGTTCGTTCAATTAATATTAATGTGTTGCTTTTTTTAATAAATGTTAAGACTCTCAGAACTTTTTGACCAGCACTCGTGGCTCGTATGATCGATGTCACCGTGAACAGTGAAGTAGGTAGATATCAACTCTAAAAGTCAATAACTACAAATATCGTTACCGTGTATCGGTAGCTGGAACCGCCGGAAAGTTCCATTGCAAAGTAATGTTGACATTAGTCAGCAGTAACTATAAATACCGTTACCGTGTATGGGTAGATTCAAGCCTGCCGGAAAGTTCCGAGCTTCAATGTATCAGATTTTGCTTGGCATTACACAAATTTATTATATTTGTGTTAATAGTCCCTAGTGGAAGACTATTGTTCTCCGTTTTTCTAAAATTTTGCAGCTTAATGTTGACATTATACAAATTTTAATATATATATGTGTTATTATACCTTCTTGAGAGTTTTAATTTAAAAAAAATTGCAAGATTATTTGTTTTATGTTTTTTATTATTTTTACAATTATTATTATTTGAATTTGGTGATATAATTCATAATTGTTATTGGTGAAATAGTAGTTTTATGTTACTTAAATTGTATTTTTTTATATAAAAAAATATAGGGTCATAAAAAAATCTCTGGAACTTTACTCTAGAATTATACAAATTTAACAATTTCAACAATTTTTAACAAAATTTGAAATAAAATAATGTAAATTTTTTTTAACAATTTCAACAATTTTTAACAAAAATTTGTGTTAAATTTTTTAAATAAAATAATTAAAATATTTAATAATTTAAATAATTAAAGAAAAAAAATATTATCATAATGATAAAAACTTAGAACATTTTAGAATACCTCATTATTTTCCAATCATAAAATCTGATAGTCACAAAATTGTTTGATATCTACATGTTAGCACAGCCGCAAAGTGGTTGGTGTTGCGGTTGGTGAACGCCAAAAGTTATCTGGAAATCCAAAAGTTTATTTTAAATGTGGTAATTCCAAAGGTTAATCAGTTAAAAGTGGCAATCATATGGTGGTACAGTAATTTCTTAATATGATTAGGTAAATTATAACCTTTCATCACCATTCTCTTAAAACCTTAAAATCAACTTCCGAATCGAAAAGTGGTGCTCCCAAAATCACGTCCACTTTTTATTTTGGTGTTAAAATTAAAATTCATTTAAAATCATGGCTTTGACAACCAATACCATTACAAAGAAAAATATTAAAATCAACTCCTAAAACAACAATTTGTGCTACCAATAGCACCCCTTTCTTATAGGAGTTAAAATTACAACTTGTTTGAAACTATGATCTTGATAAGTGGTACTATTGCGAACAAATGCTCAAAATCAACCATTGAATAAAAAATTGAGATTAATAATAGCATCATCTTTTTTTAAAAGCTATTATACCGGACCAATAATTTTATTTAAAAAATAAATAAAATCCCACTTAAATGATTTCCCTAAATTTTGGAAAACGGCTTGCAATAATAATGTAGTGAGCCGATGTGGAAAAATTATGCAGAAAATATCGTGTTATTTGTGTTATGTTTGTATGTATCGTAAATATCTTTCATTAATTTAATATAAAAGATCATATTTATTTGTTCTTATTACTTTTTTTCCGGGAAAACGATTCGTATACGAAGTCACATCATTTTTTCTGGAAAAACGATTCGTATACGAAGTCACAGGGTTTGGTTTGAAAAGTGGTTATCCACAAGTGCGAGGGAAGCTCCCTGTTCTGCGACAAGAGCGTGGGAAGAACGAAGCCGGAGCTCCCTGTTCTGCGACGAAGCCTCTGTCTTGCAAGTTTCTGGAAGAAAACAAATACACATAAATCCCCCCCTTGATTCGCAGAGTTTGCGGCGGAGCCCAGGCTTAAATCTTGAGGAAGGAAAATGTTACCCTATAGGTAATGTTGTGGTTTTATCAACCAAATTCTCTTACTTTTCTTTGAATTTCTGTCTTTGAATTTCTGCGTTTCATGACATTTTTGCTGTAAATTTACTTTCAGTGGAGCCGACGGGATCTCAAATGGTTACAGAGAGTAAATTTACTTTCAGTGGAGCCGACGGGATCTCAAATGGTTACAGAGAGGGATCGTATCAGAGGCAACGAATGCAGACGGAATACCCACAACCTTCGTATTATGGCGGTGCCGGAGGCGATTACCAGCAGGGGACACTCTCTGGTAGCACCGGCGGCGGGCGGGCCGGCCAACGCCTTCCCCGTGCTGCGCCTCCGAGGGCTCCCGTTCAAGTGCAGGGAGAGCGACGTATACGACTTCTTCGCGGGTATCGACATCGTGGACGTTCTCTTGGTAAAGAAGCAGGGCCGCTTCTCGGGTGACGCCTTCGTTGTCTTCACCATGCCACAGCAGGCCGACCTCGCGCTACAGAAAGACAGGCAGTACATGGGTCGCCGCTACATCGAGGTGTTCCGCTCCCATAAACCGGAGTACTACCGGGCCATCGCTGATGAAATCAGTTGGGAGGATCAGCCCACCCGTCGCCGAGACCCGAGCACCGGTTCTTCTCTGCACCAGAGCACCCGTCGCCGACACCGGAGCACCGATTCTTCGCTTAAGGATAATAACGATAATTATGAGCACCAGGACGATCGTAATAATGATAAAGATGATGTCGAGCATACAGGTGTTTTGAAGATGAAGGGCCTCCCAATCTCTGTCTCAAAGAAAGATATTATTGATTTCTTCAGCGACTATAAGTTGTCCGAGGAAAGTGTGCATATTTTAGATCAGCCGGGGCATGCGTTTGTTGAGTTTGAAAGTGCAGAGGATTCCAAGGCCGCCATGAGCAAAGACAACATGATGATTGGGAGTAAATATGTGGAGTTGCTTCCCCTCGACAAAGAATGATAAGTCCCGTGTAGAGAGAAAATCCCGCCGTTAATATCTTTCACAAAATTATGCAGTAGACCAAGATTTTTTCCCCAGATATTATTTGTCTGAAATTTTTTCCCAGATATTTGTCTGAAATTTAGTGAAAAAATTTTGGACTCGTAGATTTAAGTGATTATTTTTGTAGAATCTTAGTTTCATTGGAGTTTTATTCATTTTTACATTCAGAAATGAATTTTGAACAATAAAAAATAGTGATTCTTATAAATTTATATCACTCAATTCCGACTAAAAAATTCATTTCGTAGAACACCTAACCAAAACCCAAAATTATTAATAGTTATTTGAATTTTAGTTATCCACCTCTGTTTTCTATTTTTGAAGGCCATAGATTTAGTGGGTTTAATTGGCAAAACCAATAATGATTTTACTACATAACTAGCACAGCCGCAAAGTGGCTGGTGTGGCGGCTGGTGAACGCCGAAAAATTTAGGTTGATAAAAATTCCCAACACAGTGAAAATTCAAAAGGACAGCTGAAATGCACATAGAGCTGAGGAAATCCAAAAGTTAATCTTAAATGTGGTAATTCCAAAGGTTAATCAGTTAAACATGGCAATCATATGGTACAGTAATTTCTTAATATGATTAGGTAAATGTTAAAAAGTAAACAGGTTAACTGATGCATTCAAAAATACAAGGAAATTATGAAGAGTAAATCACATTCATTGATTTGGGAGGACGACTAAGAATATTCCAACATTTTCAATTGTTAGCCAGTAGAATTTTAAATTAAAAGGTGATTAATTGTGCCCATCTTTAATAAGTATACACCTTTCAACGTAACGAGTTAACACCCTTTCATTTAATCGTACATGAGTTTGTATGATTAGCAGGTTTCACTTGATTGCGAGCATTTGCCTCTTCAGATTACGAGCATTTTACCTCTGGTGATTAGCCTTATACATGACATTTTACCATCCTTTCACCACGTGTTTGTTCGCGCATCCTCCTAGCGACCCTACGATTTCAAATACCACAGGCAACTCCTTACCATTTCCACTAATAGAGATGGGCAATGGCGTTACAATTGGAGTTTTTGTGGTGGTGTTCTTGCTGTTTCTAACTACAATTGTTTTAGATTTCACTTTTGATCAGTGGTTAAATTTGAGGAGTATTTATTTGTTTTTGGTTTATTTAACCGTCATATATTGTTAGACTTTGAAGCCAGCAATCTCACTCAACTTCAACTCTTTTAGATGAGACTCTCAGATAAGTATAGAAACTTTTAGATAAGCATAAATGAAACCCAAGTCCACACTGTTGAGACTGTGAGATACCCAGAGAGTGCGCCCATAGGGGGTTCTTGGGTGTGCTAGAAAAATATTTTCTCCATTAGGGGTTTTTGGGTGTGCTAGGTTGAGAGTCACTTGATGCAAATTGCAATAGAACATTGTGCATACTCATGCTTGAAACTTGAAGGTTGAGATCCAAATTGTTTATTTGTTGTCCAATATAAATAATAGAAATAATACTTAAATTGTCTATTTGTTGTTCAATAGGGTTTTTGGGTGTGCTAGGTTGAGAGTCACTTGATGCAAATTGCAATAGAACATTGTGCATACTCATGCTTGAAACTTGAAGGTTGAGATCCAAATTGTTTATTTGTTGTCCAATATAAATAATAGAAATAATACTTAAATTGTCTATTTGTTGTTCAATAGGGTTTTTGGGTGTGCTAGGTTGAGAGTCACTTGATGCAAATTGCAATAGGTTGTCCAATATAAATAATAGAAATAATACTTAAATTGTCTATTTGTTGTCCAATAGAAATAATAGAACTAATTTTTTTTGTTTACTTAGTGAAATAGAGATTTTTTGTTTGATTTTGAAAGATTTTTTATTTGATTTTGAGAAATTTTATGTAGTTTGTTTCTACCCTGACAGATTCTACACACACAAATAAGACTCTCATGATGAAGATAGTAGAGCCTACTACCCAATGATTTTAAATCTAGCTTCGGTGTTGATTATTATGACCATTGGCCACTCTATCTTGTACCATTGAATATTTGGACATGTTCTTGTACAAAAGTATTAGAGAATGGTCTTTATAATAGAAGTAACAAAAACACATATAATATATAATATTTAAATGAAGAGAAAAAATAAATATAACTACTCATGTGAAGGGCAGTTTGAAAAAAAAAACATTTTATAAAAAATTTACTAGATGAGAGGAGCGCCCATCAAATGTATACCATGTTTAAGACTTTTCTGGTTGTTATCATAAGAAATGGGAGAGGATGGTTGTCTAATATAAAATTGTTGATGAAATGGAAATTTCTAATTAGAATAAATAAATTTATTTAATATCTTGAAATACTTTTATAATATTTAGATTATGCAATTTTAATAATTGAAATTTGTAATTTTAACAATTTATGGATTAAATAAAATTAATTGAATATATATATATATATATATATATATATATATATATATTATATATATATATATATATATATATATATATATAAAGTTTAGATTAAACATTACTTTCAATTTGATTGAGTGATTTTTGAACCTTAATAAAACAATTACCACTAAATTACACTAATTTTGTCTCTTTTAAAAGGGCGAATTATTTTTACAAATTATTTTTATTAAATTTATTTGAGATGTCATATGTTAAAAACTTTTTTTTTTTAATTTATAAAAATATTTAGATCTGTTTTTCAAACTTATTTTCTTAAAAGGGTCGAATTATTTTTTCATAGGTAAAAAACTATTTTTTTAATTTATAAAAATATTTAGATATGTTTTTCAAACTTATTTTCTTAAAAGTGTATTTAAGGTGATTCCGTAAAAATATTTAGATCTGTTTTTCAAACTTATTTTCGTAAAAGTGTATTTAAGGTGATTCCGTTAGTAAATAGTTTTTATTTTTAAAATAAATACCAAAAAGACTTTGTAGGATGGTATTTGAAGGATTGAATTCTTTTAATAAAGTTGAAGTAAAAGTAATTATCTTTGAAGATCTCCTAGAATATTTCATGGTGACCATTGTGATTAAAGGTCTTTTTAACAGCTTTTAAATCAATAATGTTGGTGGTGATTTTACAGAGATACAATCTGTAAATAAAAATACCGCACATAACACACGTTTGTAGCTGAAAAAAAGTACAAAATGTTGAAATACCCAACGCAAGCTAGCTTATGGCATTTATCATATGTTCGCATGAACAAAGAAAACGTTTACGTTAATGCTCGACGGTTCAAGTTTCTTAATATGGTATCTAGGAATAGTGAGCTTTAAATAAATATGGTTCTTATTTAACATATGTGATGTCCATGGATTTAAAAGGGGCGTCGACTACTCAACATTCAGATTTTCTTGTGGAGTTCCAACTGGATTTTTGATCGAAATACGGAAAATAAGTCCAAAAAAAATTAAGGCAATTTGACTGCTCGCTTTTAAAAAAACCATGTAATTGTTTTTAATTTGACTTAAGAGGTGTTATTAGTATGTGTAAAAAATTAACCCTATTAAATCTACCTTATTACTTAACCCCTTTTCATTCCAAAGTTTTGTTAAAATTATATATTTTTAAATTTTAAGAAAAATAAAATTATTTTTTGAATTTTTAAATTTAAAATTATATATTTTTAATTTTTAAGAAAAATAAACTTATTTTTTGAATTTTTAAATTTATTTTTTCCATTTGTAATGAGACATAATTTTCTTTAGGGTGTTTGAATATGTTTTAGTGTTGGTTAAGACTTATAAAGTCATTTAAAAGTAGGAAAATTTCACATACTAAAACATAATTTTTTAATGCCAAACATATTTAATACATTAAATCTGAAAGATTTGATACCTTTTACAATTCTTTATTTGAACATAATATTCATGAACACTACATTGTCATCGGATATATATAGCAAAGTAAAATTTATGTAACTATCTTGTATTATTTTAAGTATGTCTGCAAGGAAAAGCTACCCCTGCAACAACAAAAGTTTCCAAGCATTTGGAAAGCTAGAATCAAAGCTTGAGAAAAAATCAAAGTCAATACTTGAGCAAGAGTCTAAAGTGATTACAGAAAGGCCGACTAGTTCTTTACATGCACTATGCACTGAGTAGATTTAGTATATTTATTAAGCAATGCATGTTTTCATTACATTTTTAATATAATTTTTATTCTCACTCAACACTATTCATGAGATGATAGAAATTGGTCAAATCAATTATATGCAACTCTAGCCAAAAATATGTGAAATGGTGAAATTCTCATAAATTGGTCTCAAAAAGAGAATATTTACCTCTTGAGAGCCATGGCCAATGGTTGCAATTGTTCAACGCCTCCACAATTTAACCATACCTCCATAACCATAATTGAACCCCTTCACAAGTGTTCAATGGCACTACAATTGAACCTTGCCTCCACAAGTGAACCCATTTCCTTGCAAAATTAGCCCAGGGTACTAGTTATTGTATTTTTCCTTTGTCTTCATTTAGTATTAGTAATAGCTACAGGCATTATAATTCTAATGTAAGTGCATTCCCTTTTGTTGTAGCTTTTGCAAAATTGTTTGTACTACTCAAAGCATATGGTGTATATAGTGTATACCTATATTATTGGAGAGGAAAAAATAAGATAGCAAGGAGAATGTATTGAATACAATTATTTTTGAAGAGCGAAATCAAAATACATCTTTGAATACCATTTTAGTGTATACCTATATTATTGGAGAGGAAAAAATAAGATAGCAAGGAGAATGTATTGAATACAATTATTTTTGAAGAGCNNNNGGGTCATTGAATGATTTAGAGCAATGTTTTTTGAAATGTTATAGTCAAAGAAGATTACTTTAAACATTCAAGCAAAGTAATAACCAAGTTAATTCCTAGAATTTTTCAAGAAAAAACTTTCATGCATAACTTTTGCACATTTCTTTCAACCAACTCATCCATAGCTAGCTACAAAGGAACTCTATTAAGAAACCAACTTATTTGAACTTCCGATGTCCTCAATTTGAGAATTTGGTTTGTATATAAGGCAGACCACAGGATATGCAATTATTTCCCAATTCCTTGATTTTCATCTTCAAACTTTGCCCCCACCCAAGATTCATCACACTTGGAGTCACAATAGTTAGCCTGTAATATGTTAGCAACTTGGACTTGTTTCCGGGAAGGAGGAAGAATAGACTTATATGGTTTTCCTACACAAAAAAACAAATAACAATTTAAGGTGATTGATCCCTAAAATACAAATAGAGGGGAAGAAAAACCCCACATTGGAAAAGTTGTCTATACTTTTATATGAGTTTACAGCCCGTTATACAAAGAACTTTTATGAACAAAATTGTTGCAAGAATATTTCATTATTGAAAATTTGTAGTTAGATATCTAGTCATAGATGGCAGAGAATCTTAAAAGGCTACGGAGATAATCTACTCTATAGTTCATGCATGCTGCTAAACGCTAAATACAACGCTAGTTTTGTTTAAAAGTTAAGTCAAGGTTTAGTAGAACTCGAGATAAATCTCTCACCACCTTCCTCAAGTAGAAATTGTCACATGGTCTTTCATGTACCAATTGATTGAAAATTTGATGTCTTTGTCTTCTAAATACAACGCTAGTTTTGTTTAAAAGTTAAGTCAAGGTTTAGTAGAACTCGAGATAAATCTCTCACCACCTTCCTCAAGTAGAAATTGTCACATGGTCTTTCATGTACCAATTGATTGAAAATTTGATGTCTTTGTCTTGAAACGGACCTTTTAACAATATTTAAGAAAAGAAGATGGAAAATTGGAGCCATGCCTACCTGCAGTCCCCTTCCTATGCATGTTCTTCCAATTCCCCATACTTTTTATATATAATGCCTCCAATTTCCTACCTTGCTTGTGTAAAAAAAAGGCTAAGATGTTATGTAGCATAACTATGTGTGTGTGTGTGTGTTTCAATTGTATCCACTCTGAAACCCTTCTTGGCAATAATAACAAAAAGAGTAGTTATTTTCCAGACATGAGTTCTGATGACAATAATATTTCAAGGAAAAATCGTAATGGTGAAATTTGAGTATATATTGAAAGAATGCTCATCAAATAACTGATTGAGAAAAAATATTGTATAGTTGAATTGACCATGCTTCCCTTCTCTGTGTGATTCAGGTCTCTATCTATCTGTCAATGGTCGAGTATGGTTCTCACGGGCTAGGTGCAACATGCACCTGTTTCTACTATGGGAAATCACCAACATTATTACAGACCATGAAATAGACATGTATACAAAGTTATTACATGTAGAATTTTGCATTAAAACATGGTCGAATCCTCTCCCTCGTGTTGCATACTATTGTGTCCTTTGCCACATTTCCCACCATTGCATTCCTAATGGTTTCCTTGTGAAAGGTTGTTAGGATTCATTAAATATGTTATCTATTTCATGAGTAAAATATCCACCTGTCTAATTTGCTAAAGTATACTTCTCCCAAACACATTGTTTTACATGCTACAATTAATAATCCATGGTCCACCTGTTTGCCTTTTTCCTATGGTAGAGTTTATTGATCTTGTAAGTCGACCATTTCCTATATGGAACCAAAAGACTCGAAAGTTATTGATTCTTTAGATTATGATCCTTGTGCTCTTCAATAGACTCATTCTCAATTCCATCGCATCTCTTCCTCTCTCACTACTTGAGACTCATAAACTTTGGATTTAAAAACCTTTATAAATCAAATTAACGTATATACAACCTGGCCTAAGCTTGACATGACAGGTCAACTTTCATTGTACTTTACAAACCTTGCTTCTCCTCTCATAAAAAAATTGTATAATTCAAATTCAAAAATATTTTAGAAGGAAAAACTTTTTAATAACATAGATTATTTTTAAAGTCTTTATTTGAAAAGAAATATGAAAATTATAAATCATAAAATGATTTATAATGTTTTCACTAATTCCTATTACTATGGGAATGTAAATAAATTATCTTAATAATTTAAAAGAGATTAAAAATAAAATGACAAATACTATTTATTAAATATTTCAAAATAATTTAAAAATATATGAATTTTTATTCTCGAAATATAATATATATATATATATAGATAGATAGATAGATAGATAAATAGATAGATAAATAGATATAAAAGAAAAGTAGTGAACCATACATCATAAACTAAAATAGTATTATAACATTACAAATATTTTAAAATTAAAATTAAATATTTATACTTTACCTATATTTAGGTAATTAGCCATCCCTCTTTTGTCGTTCTCTTTGGAAAATTTCCTTCTGTCTATGTCATGACAAGCCCATTTTTCTATCCAATACATTCACCTAACATAGCGAGAAAAAAACGTTTTAACCACTGGATTCATTGGGAAAAGCAAATATGACAGATTTAAATGCTCAGATCGGACAAATAACAAGTGATTGCTCAACTCAAGGTCATATATGGAATGCTCAGTGGAACTTCATTCAATAATATAATTTTATTGGGCGAATGCCATAATTGCTTTTCAAGTCGAGACATATATTTCTGTGTCGCATAAGTAGCAATTAGAAAAAGCGAAATATTTGATGAGGTAAACATACTTTTCTCTAGAAACGTTTAGAGACAAAATAATGTACATCACTTATGAATCATTAATAGAAAAAATAACATACATCACTCATTAGTAATCTAAATATACAATTATATATAATTGAAATTAATAAAATAGAAATCGACAATACATGCACACTCGAGAAGCTTCTTGCTTTATATTATCTTCAAATTGACTATAAAAAATAATCTTAACCTATTATATAGAATTATTAAATAATAAATAAAAATTTAAAAATAATTTAATGAGGTAAAATTTTATAATATTAAAAGAAATTAGATTTATAATTGATTAGTTATTTAACTTGACTTTGTAAAACAAAAACTTAAGATGGCCAAAGATTTGACTACACTAAGAATAAGTTGCCTAGATTCTTTCTTGACTCTTGTAGAGGGATTGGGGGTTAATACACTGCCTCATATTTCAAGACTAACTAAACTATTCTCTACATGTAATCTAAATATTTTAAGGTCATCTTAAAAGTGTTACCATACATGATTTTAACAGTCAACACTCTGGATGTCTGAATGGCATTCATGCAGCTATATGTAAGTCATTTAAACCATCTCTACCTTTATAACCAAAGGAAACAACCCTAATTTAGTCTCGAACATGGTTTTTTTTTTTTTTTCCACTCTTATAATCAAATGAAACGACCCCAATTTATTCTCGAACATGTTTTTTTTTCAAAGTTAACGATAGCAACAACATAAGTTAATATGGCCAATACTTTCTTTTGTGTTCAAATCTAATAATAACATTAATAATAACATCAACATGAGTAATATTGTTAATATTGTCGAACATTTGTAGGTAGGTATTTGGGATATCAATAGACTAAATCTTTAGGGTGATTTTAAAGTCATAATAGATTGGCTGAACCAAAAAACTAATCTACATGTTATTGAAATTGAAGGTTGGATGCACAGGACAAGATCGATCATTACAGATTTTCGAAAATAAAGTTCACACACATATTTCGGGAACACAATAAAGAGGCAGATTCTCTTTCCAAGCAAGGATTGTTGGAACAAAAAGGAATACTAACTTTTTTCTCAGTGATTGATGGGAAGACTGGTCCTATGTCTCGGATTAATTTGTTCTGAATGCTTTTTTTGTCTTTTTCTTATTAATCAACCCTTCATTGTGGAGTGTGATATATAATCCTTGGTATTGATATGGAATACTATTAGATTTATATCCTTTGGAAAGCTTCCTACACATGTAAATGAATTTTTATTAATACAAAAATCCAAACAAATTTTCATTTGAAAAAAGGTATTTGCAACGTTGTTGTTTGATCTTGTTTATTAAGTATTCATATTTTAATGTTATGGGAAAAGGAAAAATGAATATGTTACAAACTATTTTCTTAATGTGATTTAAAAGATGTAATTAATTGATGATCATATTTCAATTTTCTAAAAAAATGAGAATACTACAAATTATTTTTCTTACTATAATTTAATTGTTACTACAAATTATTTTTCTTACTATAATTTAATTGTTATTAATTAAATGATTATATTTCAAAACTAGTAAATTAATTAAATGATCATATTTCAATATTTTGGGGAAGTAGATATCATCAATATCATACAATCCCATACAATTTGTCATAAGTTCTTCTTATCATCACAAAAAAGGTTATTTTTCATATATATATATATATATATATTTTGAATACAAACATATATTTATAATTATTTTATTAAATTTTTATTTTTCATATATATTTATTTATTTATTGTTGAGAAAATTAATAATGTTGAATATATTTATATAGTTTTTAAATAAAAATATATGGTAAAAGAAAATTGATATAATCAATAAAAATATAATTCTTATAATATGTAAGTATTTTATAATTATAATTTTATAAATTTTTTTTTTTTAAATTATTAATTGTATTTTTTTTAAAACTATGTTAGGGTGTTAGTCTTGAATTTAATTGAAATTAGATTGTAATATTGTAAAAATGAATTATTCCAAGTTAAAATATTTGATTGAACATTATTAGGGGTCGTAATGTGACATTGTGTACTTTATCAATTGTAGAATTTGTATGTAACCATTGATAAACATTGCAATTTAACATAACCCATGGCGAACAACCATTACAACATAGCACTTAATGAACATTAAAATGCAACATAACCATTGAGGAACATAGTAATTCAACATAAGTCAACCATGATAAATGTCACAATACAAAACAATCATTGAGGAATGTCACAACCAAACATAACCATTGAGCAACATCACACTATGACATAACCATCGAGGAATGTAGTAATTCGACATAAGTCAACCAAGGTGAATGTTGCAATGTGGCATAACCATTGAGGAACATCATAATCCAACATATCCCTTCATGAACATCACATTAAGACATATTAACTCTTGAGAAACTATGCAATTCAACATAAATACACCAAGATGAACATCACAATGTGACATAACCCATAAGAGACATCATAAATTTGACATAATTCTTGATGAACATCGAATGTGACATAACTATTAAGGAATGTGGAAATTCCACATAATTAAACCAAGATGAATAACACAATGCATCATAACCATTCGAGAACATATCAATGAAACATGACACTTGAGGAACATCACAAAGCAACATAACCCTCGAGGAATGTCGTTATGTGACATAACCAATGAGGAACATAGAAATTTGACATAAATCAATCAATATGAATGTCACAATGCAACGTATGCATTAGGGAATGTCGCAATCAAACATAACCCTTGACAAACATCACACTATAACATAACTCTTGATGAACATCACAATTAAACACAGCCATTAAGGAATGTATTAATTTGGCATAAGCCAACCAAGATGAACGTAGTTATTATGACATAAGCATAGTCAACCATTATCAACCATGGGCAGCCATAGTCAACCATGGAAAACTATGGTCTACCAAAGTCAATCATATTCAACAAAAATCAACCATGGTTAACCATATTCAAACAAGTCGACCATGATCAACCATAATTAACCAAAGTTAACAAGTGTAACATCCCTAGCCACCAACAGGCCAAGCAATGCCACTACTCGGAGCCTTCAGTTAGCTTCGATACCAAACTGTAACATCCTCGACCAACACAGAGACTGGGTAATGCTACCACTGTGGAATACACACACACACACACACACACACACACACACACACACACAC